>KQ086110.1:0-55511 GCA_001020605.1 Schizopora paradoxa | reverse complement strand
AACCTATGGGAATCTGTAGTTTATGTACATATTTGGATAATCAGCAGCACTTTACTCGATTAGGGATTGAAATAAGAACAACAATAGAAATTCAAAATTCACAATTACAAACGGACTCGGACTTTATCCGAGTTCAAACTTTATACTCAAATCGGGACGGAATGCTGATCTAAATTTAGCTTACAGAATGAAGTTCCGACCTCGCCCAAAATCTATATATGGAGTAGGTTCGAATGTGAATTCAAATATGAAATTCAGATTTTCATTCAGACATGGTCTGAATACCATGAAAAACAAAAATCTGCCAGGTTTTTATAGGGTTTTTGGGCATTCAAATCGGTACGGAATGGGAATCCAAATTTCAAATTTAGATTCACATTTGCACCTCGTCTGAACTCTGAATTCGGACGAGGTCGAAACTTCATTCTGTAAGCTAAATTTAGATCAACATTCCGTCCCGATTTGAGTATAAAGTTTGAACTCGGATAAAGTCCGAGTCCGTTTGTAATTGTGAATTTTGAATTTCTATTGTTGTTCTTATTTCAATCCCTAATCGAGTAAAGTGCTGCTGATTATCCAAATATGTACATAAACTACAGATTCCCATAGGTTCGTAAATTCAGCCTAGGTCTAAATTATATTTCCCCCGGTGTGCGAGCAAGGATCGAATCCGTGCGGTCATACGTACGATAATCCGGCTTTTGCCGCGACGCGTGCTGTTGGCTCGCCGTGGACACTGCACGCGTCGTCGCGTTCAAGCAACGTCGACGAAAAGAAAGTACTTTCCAATCTGTAAGTACTTCTGATATTAGTTTTTTCAATGTGCTGACGGAATATACAAAGCGGAATGGGGCGTCTTTCCCTGAAGGATTCGAGCGTGAGCTTTGATCTGCTACTCGACGCGTTGGGGGCGTTGAAAAGAGCGGGACTCGATGATGAAGATGAAGGGCGAATATGGTGTTTAGACTGGATATGGTGCGTAGACGATATATAGCCATCTAATCTTCCAAGTTCACGATATCTCCAAGGACGTTCGAAGACCCAGATGCGAACACAGATGCAAAAGCCCGGGTTGCGAAGTCATCGCTGCGACGAATGAAGTCCATCGCGAACGTGCTGGCATCCGTATCAACTTCCTTGGAAAACACCATTGATCTTGTCGCCGAGCAAAGCTTGGACATCGTTCGAACTTCTGGCCTCTCGTCTCTTCCAGATGATATCCTCGCCCGCGTCTTCGAGCTTTACTATGAGGACTACAGAAACGTCGTCGGCGAATGCTCTCATTATAGCCGGGGTAGATCGTTTCCGACTTCGAGTATTCTCACTCAAGTTAACAGGGGCTTCCGTCGCATCGCCCTCCATATTCCTGCTCTTTGGGAATGCATCCCTGGCAAAACGCGTCACGCTAAAGAAATGATCGGATGCATCAAAGAACGATGTCAGAACCCGATCATCTTTCTCGATTACGACTTCTTCAAGAAAAAGGATATCTTATCCGGTGCGGATCTCCTTCGAATCTTGCCTCCTGCGAGCCGGTGGAAAGGATTGGACGTGTCATATGGAAGAGAAACCTGTGGTCGCGAATTCTTCGAAGACATTTTTGCGATCTCTGGAGGCACGTTGGATGGATTACTCGATCTTCGAATCTCTCATAAAGGATACCTATGGAGGAACAACGACAATGATGGACGCGATTTGTCCACCAACCTCTCCGACTCCGATGCTTCACTTCTCGCCCAATGGAGTCTTCCGAAATTAAAACGACTCTTCCTAATGGACGTCATCCCATCCAAGATGAACTGTCCGAATCTCACTGAGTGTCGCGTGAACTTGGGCGTACACGATGTTGCCTGGAATATTCGTGCTCTCAAAGAGCTCTTCCGGTGTACGCCTCACCTCGAGTCCCTGTCCTTTTCGTTTGACTCTGCGTCATCGACTGAGATGGGCGCGGATGACCCTATGGTAATCGACCTAGACGAGCCCGTCAAACTCGCTCGTTTGTCATCGCTGGCGATCCATGTTGGCGGGATGACAGAAGGTGCGTTTTTGAAGGCCGTAATGGATTCACTGGACGTGAGTTCGGCATCTTCCTTGAAGATTTCGTTGCGATACGAAACCGACACCCCGGCATCGTTGGAATTCTACACAACTGAATGGCTTACCGTCATATTCAACGTTGCCTTGGATCGACGACGCAGCTTCCCAAACGTGAAGGACTTCCGACTGTCTCTCTACGAAGACCGAGACGAATACCTTCTTCCGTATGCCCACCTGACGCGTGCAATCCCCCAGGTTCGAAATATCGTATTTAACGTACCGGGATGTCGCGAGCCGCCTTTTAGGGAGTTCTTCAAGCATTTCGGGGACCTGCGTTCCGTGCGTCTCGTTGGGTGTAATTCCTTCAGTGGCGGGAGTTTATTGGATGGCCTCGAGCGTCTCGATCGGCAAAAGCTAGAGCAAATCGAGAGATTCGAGATCGAAGGGTGTCAAGACATATTTGAACATAAAAGATGGCTTGAAAAATGGCTGGGAGGCAAGCTGGTTTGGAAGGCGTAATTTGAAAACTTGGTGCGTTATTTGGAGGTTCCCTAATGCAAGAATGGCAACTGACAAGTCCCGTATGTTGTAGTGACGTCTTGCGTAAATTCAGTCTCGTCGAGGTCCATCGCACTCTTTCTTAGTATCTATCGTTTACAAATGTACGTACTGATAAGCGCCATCATCAAGAACTCAAATGTGATTCCTTCTCTAGTGAGCGTATCGCTTCCTCAATACTTTTGAGATGGCATATTCAATGTTTAAATGTATTTCAAGCTTCCAGGCCCTGGCATATCCTAAATACCTCTTTCGCTGTGCATATCAACTATCATTCACCTCCGCGAAGCATCGATAGAAAAGGAACTTCAATAAAACGTAATGATTCTACGTATTCCGGGCCTGCATCGGTACAGATGTGTTGTTCCAGAATTTGATCTTGATATGGGGTGTATGACACACACGCAAGCATGCCAATGGGCTTCTACAAACAAAAAAACACGAATTAAGATGGCGAGGGGCGGCTTCAAATCTCTTCCTCAGCATGATTTTATATTTGTCTCGATGAGTAGGACGTGGTAGGGCGTACACGGGAGAAGGGTCCTCTCCATCAGCGAGAATAAATCATAATATCGGAGTTGAAATTTCACCACCATTCCCAACGTCCACTTTCCACTTTTTTCGCTTTAAGGAATTCGACAGTAAATGAAAGGCTCGCCAAGTTTACTTTTCGACCGCATTTTATCATTTCTGACGAAAGACCGGTTATCTGGACGCCAAATTGAATGCCGGGATAACCGCGTCGCAACGCGCGTCGTTGCTGCCTCCCGTTCGTTCTTCGACACACGCAAAATTTTCTTCAACTGGCATCACAACGGCGTAAGTACCAAATCTACGTCTCAAACGATGAGATTAAATCACTCTGGTAAGAATATAGGCTTCGAAATAACCCAATGGCTCGCGGATGGATATGTTTGACGGATTCCAAACCGGAGTCGGAAACGAGTTTTGCTTCGCTAGTCGATGCGTTGGGGAAGTTGGAACGGGCGTGGATGGAACACGGGGATGGGAAGGATACGTGGTGTACGGACTGGCTCAGGTGCGTATATACAAGTCGAGAGGCGTGGTTCGCTTGAGCTTATGGGATGTTGATAGGGTGTCAGAAGATTCAGACACGACCACGGAGTTGAAAGTCCAGGTCGCGAAGTCCTCCTTGCAGCGAATGAAGTCTATAACGAAAGTGCTAGCATCTATGCTCGCTTCCCTAGAAGAATCTATCGACTTCGTCACAGAACAAAGCCTTAACGTTGTTCGATCCCATGGCTTTTCCTCGCTTCCAGACGAAATAATCGCGCGAATATTCGAGCTGTACCACGAAGGATATGCGGCGCCCATTGGAGAATGTCCCAGCCTTGGCTGGGGTAAATCGTTCCGTGCTTCGAACGTTCTGGCTCAAGTGAACAGGCACACTCGACGTATCGCCCTGCATCTTCCTGCTTTGTGGGAGTACGTTCCTCTCAAAACACGTCATTTCAAAGAAATGGTTGCGAACCTCAACAAGCGGTGCCAAAACCCAAATATCTTCATCAATTACACCATCTTCCATAAAGTCAACACTAGTACTTCCGCTTGCGCTGATTTTCTTCGGCTCTTGCACCCAGCAAGCCAGTGGAAAGGATTGAACATAATTCACAGGTCAGGCGGCCCGACATGCTATGGAGATGTCTCGACCATTTCCAGTGGAAAGTTGGACGGCTTACTTGATCTTCGCATTTATCATCATGGAGAACCGTGGATACCGCGGATGAGGCCCGATGAGCCTTCCACAAATCTCTCAAAACACGAATTAGCTCTCCTCTCCGGATGGCGCCTCCCTGCGTTGAATCGGCTCACTCTAATCCATGTCATTCCGGCTCGGATGGATTGTCCAAATATCCGAGAATGCCACATCGCTCTGGACTATACCCGAAAGAATTGGGACCTCTTCGCCCTCAGAGACTTCTTCGGGTGTATACCTCAGCTTGAATCGCTGTCTTTCTCCTTTCACGGTGTCAATATTGATACAGACAGCGTTTATCGGCTCTCTGCGTCAATAACACCCGTCAGTCTCAGCCGTCTCGAGATGCTGGCAATGAATATCACAGGAGCAACAGAGGATGCGTTTCTACAGTGTCTGTTGAATTTATTGGACGTATCCACCATATCCTCTTTGAAGATCTCACTGACCTACAAACCCAACTATGCGGAGCCGGATGACGATCGAGGAAACAAATGGCTCAAGGTGATCTTCAACGATGAACGTCGTCACGCCTTTCCTAATGTGACGGAATTTTGGTTGTCAATACGCAAAGGTTCCGTCGAATACTTTCCATCGCATGGTTATGTCATGCAATTCGTCCCTCACGTTAAAAGCTTAGTGCTCGACCTACCGAGTTGCACTGAGCCTTCATTTTTACGGATTTTCGAGTCTCTCGGGGAACTCCAGACCGTCCGCTTGCATGGCTGCGATTTATTCGAGGGAGACTGGATAGTACGCGACCTGGAGCGCGTCAACCAACAGAAACTGGCACAAATCGAGAGTTTCGATATTGGAGGAAGTCTCGGGTTATTGAAGTATAAGGATGACTTGGAGAGAGTTCTGGGAAGGAAGCTCGTTTGGAAGGCGTAACCTACGACATTCAATTTCAATTCCGATCTGGGAAATCCGAGCCGAAAGTCGATGGGGTGGGCGTTGCTCGTGAGTTGATCCTTTGCTTGCGCTTGTTATTCACACATCGCCATACTATAGGCATTCTAATATGGTTCTCCGCAGCGAAAATTCCCGTTTCTACACGAGCTATCACCGCGACTCGAATTGTTCGAGTCCTTAAAATCGTGGCGGCTGTACAGTGTACGCGGACAGAGGTGAAGTGTGGATAATGCTACTCGCAATACATGTGGATATATAAGAACCTTGCAAACTATTGTTGATCATTAACGAGGAGAGAGAGGCGAAGCCGCACTTTCGGATATTTCCTCTCGATTATGATATCAACATTCTATGCTCAGATATTGGTTTCAAAAATCCGTCGCTCTTGAAAAGGCCGGAATACTTCCTGGATTGAAGTCTGTTCTAGATGTGGGCATTTGAACGAAAATACGTCGTAAATCGCCTTCCGTTCAAATTGCTCGTTCAAGATGGACCCGATCGGCACAACCCTCGGCCCGGGACGGCGCGGAGCACGCGACTGCTCATGCTGTCCACTCACAAGCTGGCGGGCTGTTCTTATCTTTGACGACAACGACCACTATAAAGGTATTACCTCGAGAGAGTTTTATTTCTTCATCGCTAATCTAACCCTGGAACATTTCAGCTCCAATTTGAAATCCTGCTAATCGAATCTGGCGGTGCGAATTCAAATGTCTACAGAAATATCGGTGAAGGAAATAGATCTCGACAATCTTTTCGTCGCGTTACAAGCCTTGAAGGAGAATGGATGCCAGACGGAGGATCGTCGTCGTATGTGGTGCTCGCGATGGCTAAAGTGCGTGACAAACCGTTGCTAGTTCAATTGACGCCATCTGAGTCATCTTTGACTCATCACCTTTCAGGTCGTCGACGAACTCGACGGGAACTTCGTCGGAGAAGCTGGCAGCCGCCGCGAAAGATGCACTACGAACAATGAAGAATATCAAGAGGATGATGGATGCTCTTACGAAATCTCTTGAGGACACCATCCAAGAAGTGACCGAACAGACGGCAGACAGCATCCGTTCTGTTGGTTTTGCCTCCCTCCCAGACGAGCTCATTGTTCGTGTATTTGAACTCCTATACGATGACCTTCACGTTTCGAGCATATGGGACGAATCAACGTCACTTTGGTCCAGAAAGCTTGCGAGCGTCTGCAAGCGTCTTCGCCATATCGCCCTTCACCTTCCTGGACTATGGGAGAACATCTCGAACATCTCGAGTGCAGAATGGACCGCGTGCGCACGAGAGAGGTGCGAAAGCCCCGAAATATTCATCTTAAACGACGGACTTCCTAATCCGACCCCAAGTACAGAAGTCTCTGAGTTCTTGGAAATTGCGCGTCCCAGCGATGACTGGAGAAGCCTCTCTATTTCGTACGATGGTGCCGAAGCGGGGAGCGAGATATTCCGAGCCATCTGCTCGGATTCTCGCTATAACTTTGCGAAATTGCGAAATCTTTCGATTCAGCGCGGTACCTACGACGCTTGGGACGGAAACATCATTGGGGTTGTGGCGCCAGCAACTCGTCTTTCGGCCTCGGATAATGAACTGCTATCCAACTGGCAGATACCAGGAACGGAGGTTCTCGAACTGGGCAATATCATACCCAGCGCGCTTTCTTGCCCTAATTTGAGAGATCTCACCACTTCCTTCAACAAATTCGACAAGCCATTTCTCTGGGACATCGACGCTCTTACTTCCCTCCTCCGGCAGTTGAGCTCCATCGAAAATTTGACATTCAGAGTTTCTTACGCGAACGCTCTTCCGGACAATCCTCAGACGCGCTCAGCGTCGAGTCCGGCTCGACTTCCCCACTTGAAGGCGCTGAGCCTACACGTAAACATCTTCACAGAAGAAATGTTCCTTCTACGTGTGATGGGCATGATTGACGCTCCGAACGTCTCCAAAATATCGATGACTATGAATTACGATTATTCAAGGAGCAATATCGGACCACCGCAATGGCTATCAGCTCTTTTTGAGCCGCAGGCGGGAGGCATACGCTCGTTTCCAAGTGTCAAAGATCTCGAAGTTATCACCGAGGACAGCACTCGTAACTTTCAAGAGCTTCCGTTTGACAAGCTCCTCCGTGCGATCCCTAATGTGCACAAACTTTCCTTCAATATTCCTGGAGGAGTTTTGTCCCCCGCCTTTCAAAACATTAGGGAGAAATTCGGATGCCTCACCGAAACTCGAAATTTATTTGTCAAAAACTGCGTTGGTCGTAATGATGACGATGTGAGAGAGCTCGCGATGTACTTATCGGGTTTGGAGAGACGAGGGGAACTGGATCGATTCGAGCACTTGGAACTCAACGGCTGTTCAAAGTTTACCCGTTTTAAAGGGCATTTTGAGCGGTTATTGGGAGGAAGGTTCACTTGGCGAGATTGATCCAGGTTCGCGAAGCATCTCTCATTATCGCGAGGTCAGTCGATATACAATCGTTATCTTCAAGTCAGAAATTAATGTTTGGCGCAGCAATTCTTCTATCATATAAAAATGGCTTCAATTTGAACGGATGGAAACTTCATAGCATGCAAATTATGTGCTTCGACCGGAAGGAGCTCACGTAGATCGAGAGGCTAAAGGTTGAAGGAAGCGCTGTCATAGCTCAGTCAAAAAAAGGTATCACAAATTGTTTGTTACTCATAAACTTCATAAAGGAACTCATCGGACCTTTCAAGGCGAACGCACGCTCCTTGTGCTTCGAAACTTACTAGTACGCGTTCGGTGGAAAAATCAGACATTTTCTCGTATTTTCGAAAATCCAAATATTTGTGAAGTAGCCTATGGATTGTATCGAAACTGTTTGCTGACTCGCGTTGATCTTGACGCGAAAGTCGCGAGCGGGATTCCGGGTCAGAACGGCCCGGCGCACGAGACCATGTTCGTACCAGAGTTGATCGCTTCCTTGCGCGAGATCAAGAGGACGACGACGTGACGACAAGCGCTATTCAGGTATTGTCACCGAAAAATTGTTACCTCTAAGTCGCTGATCTTAGCCCGATACTTTTGAGATCCCAAACTGGAGGCCAAGCAATCTAACCGAGCGGTACAAACTTGAATGTCTCCAGAACTTTCGGTGAATCAAGCGGATCTCGACGATCTTCTCGTTACGCTACAGAGCTTGAAGAAGGATGGATACCAGACGGAGGATGGTCGTTGGTTATGGTGCTCGGGGTGGTTAAAGTGCGTGACAAACCAATCCAATTTGTGCAATCTCACCTCATTGACTCATCGTGGTGAAGATTGTCCACGAACTCGACGAAAATATCGTCGGAGACTCTGGCCCAATCTGCGAAAGATGCGCTATCAAGAATGAAGAATCTCAAGAGAACGATGGCTCTCCTCACCGGCTCTCTTCAGAACACCATCCAGAAAGTGACCGAGCACTCGGCGGATGTCATTCGTTCTGTTGGGTTTGCTTCCCTCCCGGACGAGGTCATTGCTCATGTTTTGGAATTACTCTCCGAGGATTATCATGCAGAGAGTATATGGGACGAATCAACGTGCCATTGGTCAAGGATGCTCACGAGCGTCTGCGGGCGTTTGCGCCGAATCGCGCTCCATCTTCCTCGTCTATGGGAGAAGATCTCGGTCGCAACTGGCAAACACTGGGTCGCGTGCGTACGGAAGAGGTGCCAAAACCCAGATGTACACTTCGTCTACGAAGATTACGATTATTCCCTCACAGACACCTCTATTCGCAACTTCTTACAGGTCGCACATCCCACCGACGCATGGAAGAGCCTTCGGATCGCCTACGGAGGGGAAGATGCTGGACACATGATATTCCAGAGAATATGCCCCGACTCTCGCAACAAATTCACGAAGCTAAAATACATCTCTATCAAGCGCGGAGATTATGACTTCCCGGACGATGACGAAGTTGAAACGTCAACAACCCTTCTCAACGAATCAGAGCATCAGTTACTAGCTGACTGGTGTATCCCGAATGTAGAGGTGATCGAATTGGGGAATATCATTCCGAGAGCATTATCATGTCCCTCCCTGAAAGATCTCTCAATTCATCTCAACGAGGATCGTGAAAATCCAAACTTTCACTGGGATATTGACGCTCTGGGCAGTTTTCTTCGTCACCTGGTCTCCATTCACACGTTGACGCTAAAATTCGGGTGTGCAACCGTGTCTCCAGACGATCTCGAACCGCAAGAAGCTTTGCAACCAGTCCGACTTCTTCGTTTGACGAAACTGAAGTTGGAGATAAATATCCTCACTGAAGACACCTTCCTTCGCCGCATCACGGAGGTTGTAGACGGGTCGAACGTATTCGAAATATCCGTCACCATGAACTATGAATATTTGACGGATAGTTCGGGTCCCAACAAATGGATATCCGCTGTTTTCGAAACCCGATCCGGAACGATTCGCACTTTCCCTAACGTCGAGATCCTGGAGATAGTCTTTAAAGAACGCCATTCATATGAAGAGTTCTTCTACCGTGCGCCGCGTTTCGATATAATTCTTCGTGCAGTTCCGAAAGTACGCAGCCTGTCGATTTGGATCCCAAATCATATATCACTTCCCAACCTTCACCTTATCAGAGAGGAATTCGGATGTTTAAAAGATCTTCAGTCTTTATGTGTCAAATATTACGACAAGCGGAGCACTTACGACTGGGTGGAGCTTTTGTTTTACTTCGGGAGATTGGAGAGCCAAGGAGAGCTGGATCAATTCAAGCGTCTGGAGCTCGCGGGATTTTCAAAGCACACATCTTGGCAAGAAGATTTCGAACAGTTGCTGGGGGAAAGATTCATTTGGAGAGATTGATGCACGTTGCCGGTTGCAAAGCATCTCGCGAGGTTGGTCACGTCTTCCGTGAAATTTAAATCAAGTGTTATGGATGTATCTCTTCTATCTCGAGATATGATATTTGTCAATCTGAACTGAATGAATATTATAGACGCTCATTGTGTGTCTTGAATTGATACAAAAATACGAGCTCAACCAACGGAGATGCTTTCATGATCAAAAAGGATCCGGCCCGCGCAAGCCCACGCGCACCCAGCGTGGTTGACCACGAACCTGCCGTCCTCGACATCGACACACGTCAGATACTTGTTCGCTCGTTGCTTTTTATCTTCTAAGCCTCTGTAAGTCGCGATCGCGTGAAGCAGGAGTGTATCTCGTTGCTTACAGCTTTCATCATCAAAACTCGAAGCAGAATTTTCGTCGGCAAAGCTCGAACCGAACGAAGTGGAATGACACTCGCAGGCCTCACCGTGAACGAGACGGAACTCGATGGGCTTCTCTCTGCGCTGGAACTTTTGAAGAGATGTGGAGGAAAAACGGAGGACGAACGTCAGATATGGTGCTTGGACTGGCTGAGGTGCGTTATCATATTCTTTAGCGATTACGACGAGTCGTTGACCAGCAGTCCGAACTTTCAGAACGACGACGAGGATGACGACTTCGAAGATTTCAGCTTCGAACGCGAAAGCTGCTTTAACAAGAATGAAAGCACTCAAGAAAGTGATGGACATATTATCGGGTTCTCTTGCCAACGCCATCATGCAAGTTACTGAGACGACGGCGCATGTCGTTCGTGCCGTTGGCTTCTCCTCCCTCCCAGACGACGTCATCGCCCGTGTATTCGAGTTATATCACGAGGAGATGCACCATTCGAACATGAGCGGAGATATTATCCATTCGCCTCAACATCTAGCGAGCATTTGCACTAGGTTCCGCCGCATTGCGCTCCATCTCCCTCACCTCTGGGAAGACGTCTCGAGCCTGTCTAGTCAGGATTGGATTTCATGTCTGCAAGGAAGATCTCAAACCTCCGAGGTCTTCATAAATCAATATTACGGTACCTCAAAAACCGTCGAAGAAGCATTGCAACAGATTCGTCCCACCAACGAATGGAAAGGTCTCCATATCTATTATCAAGGAGCCAAGTCAGGACGCAAGATATTCCAACGTTGGAGATGCTCGAGGTACTCTGGGGTCGAGAGTCCCAGTATCGCGGTGGGCTCGACGTGGTATGAGATAGAGCAACGAAGTACGAACATGGCTTGCTAACTACGGTAACCCTAACCCTAGTACCAGGCCACCTACTCCAACGTATCTGTCCAACCTCTGGCGGGAAATTTAGGAATCTACGGTCACTGTCGATAGAATATGACAGGGATGATTTCTTCGATGAGGATGATCTAGACGACGTGGATATAGCGGAGCCAACCACTCTTCTCTCTGCATCAGACGATACTCTGCTATCTGAATGGCGGTTACCGGCTGTGGAGTTCCTGGAGTTGAAAAATATCCTTCCAAGAGCGTTATCGTGTCCCTCCTTGAAGCACCTCACCATCGACCTTAATAGAAATCGCACCGGGTTCTATTGGGAAATCGACGCCTTGAATGACCTCTTTCGGCAGATGGAGTTTATCGAATCGCTGACTCTAAGATTCTATCGCGCAAATACATTTCTGGACGAAGAGCCGCGAGGAGCTTCGAGACCAGTGTTCTTGTCTTTCTTGAAAACATTGTCGCTCGAGATTAGGAGTCGGACTCAAAAAGACCTCCTTCGGCGGGTCATGAATATGATTGATGCGCCAAACGCGTCCAAGATGTCGATTTACATGAAGTACGACTCTGTGGGAGACAGAGTGGGCCCCGAAGAGTGGATTTCAGGCCTTTTCGAGTCACCGGATGGGATGATTCGCACTTTCCCGAACGTCGAGGAACTGGAGGTCGTTATCCAGGACCTGAGCTGCATTCTTCTTCCATATTATAAGCTCCTTCGTGCCGTTCCGCGGGTGCGCACTCTCTCATTCGATACCCCGTCCCAGGTTTCTGCGCCTATGATTCGAAATATCGGCCATTCGTACGGATGCTTGAGGGATTTACGGTCTTTACGGATCAAGAATTGCGCAGGTGGGGGTATGCACGACGTGGAGATGCTGGTCCGATACTTCCAGGAGCTGGAGAAACGTAATGAATTGGAGAGATTCGAAAAATTGGAACTTGAAGGCTGCTCAAAGTTCTCCGAATTCAAGCACAAGTTCGAAAACTTGTTGGAGAGCAGGTTCGTTTGGAAGGATTGATCGTGTCGAGCGCCAGAACGTTTTTTACGCTGTTTTCGTATGTTGTTATCCAACCCATTTTGTGATTCGAAATCTAACCTTCCATAGCTCTAGACTATCGGGACATGTTTGGAATAGCGTAGGTATTGCATTACAATACTAGTTTGATCTGAGCTCAATACATGCAGTACCTCGTGCATTTCGAGAGAAAGGATGCCGTAGCTCAAAACTCCTTGACAATCATTGCAGGACGACGAAGTGTCTTGATAGCCTTACTTTATTAAGATACTGTGGCGACTTTGCGTTGAAGTTTGAAAGATCGCGACTGTTTTCAAAGCGGAAAACATCCCCGACTCGAGAAGGATTGAATAAGGCTTTTGGATCAAAAAGACTTATGTAATCAAAGTGAGGAGGGTTTTTATCCTGTCGGTCGTTATGCTGGTTGTCTACGAAGTCACATGCATCAGACAAAAATATTCACCTTACTATAGTTTTCGTGCTATTGGTTGCTTGCTTCCGGGATATTCGAGTTATCAGGTATCCGAGTCGAACCCACATCATTCAAATACATTCTTTCGATTTCATGCCACGACTGGAGTCTCTCATCTTTTATTCTTTCAATCGCGTCGCTGAGCTAGATACACAGTATTCCTACAGGAAAATCAAGAAAATAGGTTTATGGTAGTAGATGCGTACCTCGTAGTGGTCAATGAATTGGCGCCGTCGTGTCCCCAACTCGAGGTACACAAAAGGACTACATATACTCCCTTTACATGTAACCTTATTTGTCCGTACACCGCAGCTTTCCGTCGCTCTCCAAAGCGTTTTATCCCGATGTCGGCCCACAGATCTCGAAGGGAGCTCGTGTCCAAAATTGTCAATGCCTTCTTTTGGTGTTGAGTGTATCTCGCAACGAGGAGTTAAAACATGTACTGGCATTAGCCAAAATACTACGGCTGCGTGACCGAGCCAGCGACGTCTGGCATAGGAGCGACTCGCAAAGCGACGAGTGAAACATGTTCGAGGATAAGATTGAGAAACGTACGGAGAGTGACATTGATTTTTTGACCTGCGATGGCACATTGTCGGTTGACCCGAATTATGACATACACCAGACTGTCTTCAGCTAATTAGCGCTATTCATTAACCACATAATGATAAACACTCGACGTTGATCAACTCAAACCAATGCTCTTCGAACAAATGAGTCGGGGAATATGGCGTGTCTGAACGCGCCGCTAACGATCAAGCGAGGCTTTCAAAAGTTGAGCGGAATATGACCGGCCCGGGCGTTTCCGTAGTTTCAGGCGCGACTGTCCACGAGCTCGCGATCGTCAAACTTGCCGTCCACGACGACGCGTCTCTTCCTCCTTCCTCCATCTTGTTTCTTTCTTTCCTTAAGGATTGGTCACTCTCGTAAACCCAGTCATAACAAGATCTCTACTTGGATTTTCAGGTCGAGAACGAGATAGAGCTTCCAAGCTGAAGACCGACTCGGAATGGCGTTTACTGGCCTTGTCGTTGACGAGGGGGAATTTAATTTTCTTTTCTCTGCGCTAGAGGACTTCAAGAATATCGGATGTGATGTGGAGGATGAGCGTGAAATATGGTGTTATGATTGGCTTTGGTGCGTTTTCCTTTCCTTTGGCAAAGCTTTCGCGCTCCTGACCACCTGTCGCCGGATCTTGCAGGCGGTCGAAGAGAGAAATGCCTACGAAGTTTTTAGCGAGCAATGCCAAAGCTGCTTTGAAAAGGATGAAGTCTTTTAAGAATATACTGGACGTCCTGACTGGCTCCGTCGTCAACGCCATAAAGCACGTCACCGAACAGTCAGCACACGACGTTCGGGTCGTAGGATTCTCCTCGCTCCCAGACGACGTAATCGCCCGTATTTTCGAGCTTCATCACGAGGAGATGCGGGAAGAATACAGGACTAGCCCGTCGGATTCGGTGTATTCGCCCAAAGTGCTTTCAGGCATTTGCAAGCGGTTTCGTCGAATCGCGCTCCATCTTCCTTGTCTTTGGGAGGATGTGTCGAGCGAGTTTGGTCGGGAATGGGTTGACCTCTTACGGGAGAGATGTCAGAACTCGAAGGTCTTCATTGACCATCCTTACGAGACTTCAAAGAAGGCGATGGACTTCCTTCAACACGCTCGTCCAACCAACGAATGGAAGGAACTTCATATTCGTTACCACGGGGCCAAAGCAGGACGCATGATATTCTATCGCCTTTGCACGTCCTCGCAGGGGAAGTTCAAGAACTTACGAAACCTGACAATAGAATACAATAGATTTGGACTTTTCTTTGACAACGACGACCACGATGAAGTGGACACGGCGGCTTCAACCACTCTTCTTTCCGACGTTGACAACATGCTGTTGTCTCAATGGAAGCTTCCGTCCGTCGAGATACTCGAGTTGAAGAACATTATTCCCAGGGAGATGATATGCCCATCCTTGAAACACCTCACCATCGACCTCGATAGAGATTATCCGGACTCCTCATGGGATATCGATGATTTACACGAGCTCTTTTGGCGTGTACCATCCATAGAGTCTTTAAGGCTCAAATTCTGCCGCGCGACGGTGCTACCGGAGGGAGAATATCGAGATGATTCGTGGCCGGTGCATCTCTTGAATCTCAGATTCTTGTCGCTCGACATCATGTTCAATACGCATAAAAAGCTTATTCGGCGGGTCATGGACATGATAGACGCACCGAACGCATCCAAGTTGTACATCTACATGAGGCACGACTCGGAGACAGACGATGTGGGACCCAACGACTGGCTCTCCGGTATCTTCGAGTCGCAAACCGGGATGATTCGGACGTTCCCTAATGTCGAAGACCTTGAGGTCGTCGTCGAGGACGTCTTCTGTAACGCACTTCCCTACGATAAGGTCCTCCGAGCGGTCCCGCGGGTGCGCAACCTGTCATTCAACATCCCAGGCGGCATTCTGGCTCCCGTCGTGAAGTACATCGGCGAAACGTTTGGATGCTTGAGGGATTTCCGTTCCCTGTGTATCAAGAACTGCGCGGGCTGGAATACACGTGATGTAGACAAACTTGTGGAATATTTCTCGGGACTGGCGGAACGAGGAGAACTAGGAGGATTCGAGAACCTCAAGCTGGAAGGATGCTCGAAGTTCGTCAAATCCAAACAAGAGTTTGAACAACTCTTAGGGAAGAGATTTATCTGGAAGGATTAAGTGTTCTTGGTACTGAGGCCGGTCGTTCATGTTGATGTGGTAAGTTGTCGACTCGATTCTTTCTGATATTCGAGTTTCATTAAATGGAAATTTAGCTCTTCGAATTGCCAGATCATCCTTACAACAGATTCTGAGTCTACCATTACATGTTGATATGCAATATTTCGTTGCCAAAGGAATTCTGACGATTGTCAAATTCTATGTTCCTCGTGCGTGCACCAGCGCGAATCAAATCGAAAGAAACTCAGAGTCAGAGGTGCTTTCAAAATTCCATCATCATATGCATCTGTTTTCTCAAGAGACATCATACTGCTTCACGAACGAATATTATTATCATCTACGTATTGATATCCTCAGCATTCCTTTCAAGTTTCAATCCCGAAAAAAATCCGTTAGAAATCGGCGACTATTATGGGAAAGAATGTCGCACGCCCGAGGACGCGACGACGAAATTTCTAGGAGGCGCGTCTGCGTTGCGCAACTCCTCCCCCTTCGCCCTCGTCCCTCCCATACAGGCTCCTTTCTCGAATAAAATGGCGGGTATGGGTCCAGGACAGACACCGGTGTTCGTAATGAGTGAGCTTGAATGACTTGAAGTTGCCAGAGAGGAAGCTGAATGGCTTGCAGACACCGCGCCAGAGCGCCAGTCAGGACGAAAAGCTCAGCTGTCGAACATCACAGCAGCGAAAGTAATGTGCTTTTTGTGAAAGCCTTGAAGCTTTGCTGAAACGATCTTCTTAGACAGTTGCAGACATCATTCGAACTTGCTTAGGTCCCAAGGCGATGCTGAAGATGGTGCTCGATCCGATGGGCGGAATTTTGTGCGTGTAACGAGCAAGATGCTGTCGAGTTCGCGTCGCTGATTCTTTATAGGATGACGAACGACGGAAATGCAATCTTGCGTGAAGTAGACGTTGCACATCCAGCGGCGAAGAATATGATCGAGTTAAGTCGGACGCAGGATGAGGAATGCGGAGATGGGACGACGAGTGTCATTATCCTTGGTGCGTGGTCATCTCCATCCTTTACCTGCTGAATCCCTGACGACGTCTTTCAAAGCTGCGGAAATTCTCGCTCAATCAATAGGACCACTAGAACGCAGCATCCACCCTGTCGTGATCATCTCTGCATTCAACAAGGCGCTAAAGGAGGCATTGGCGATCATTGACCAAATTTCCATTCCTATCGATGTCAAGAGCGACGAGGACATGCTTTCTCTCATCAAGTCGTCCATTGGCACGAAGTTCACCGTCAGATGGTCCGATCTCATGTGCAAACTCGCTCTACAAGCCGTCCGAACGGTCACCCAGGAGGACGCAGGCGCAAAGACAGTCGACATCAAGCGGTATGCGCGCGTGGAGAAGGTGCCAGGAGGAGAGATCGAGCAGTCGAAGGTCTTGAGCGGCGTCATGCTGAACAAGGACGTCACGCACCCGAAGATGCGTCGGCGGATCGAGAAGCCCCGTATCATCCTTCTTGACTGCCCGCTCGAATACAAGAAGGGCGAAAGTCAGACGAACATCGAAATCTCGAAGGAAGCGGATTGGAATAGGGTGCTGGAAATCGAGGAGGAGCAGGTGAAGGCGATGTGCGAGAAGCTCATCGAGTTCAAGCCCGACCTGATCTTCACGGAGAAGGGCGTTTCAGGTGCGTTAATGGTAGTCATCTGAGAGTGACGAGTAGCTTATTTCTATCGTACAGACCTCGCGCAACATTATCTCTTGAAGGCTAATGTCACTGCTCTCCGCCGCGTACGCAAATCAGATAACAATCGTATCGCTCGAGCTGTCGGGGCAACCATCGTGAACCGTATAGAGGATCTTCGGGAATCAGACGTCGGCACGAAGTGCGGCCTGTTCAACATCGAGAAGATCGGCGACGAGTATGTTGCTCTCTTCCAATCATCCGAAGACTATTCTTGATCATTTCTTCGCAGGTACTTCACATTCTTAACAGAATGCATCGCGCCGAAGGCATGCACCATCCTCCTCCGCGGACCTTCAAAAGACATTCTCAACGAGATCGACCGAAACCTGGCGGATGCCATGGCCGTCGCTCGTAACGTCGTCTTCAACCCACGGCTTGCGCCAGGAGGCGGCGCGACAGAGATGGCCATCGCTGTAGGTCTGCACGCGAAGGCGAGGAGCATCACTGGGGTCGAAGGGTGGCCGTTCCGCGCCGTTGCGGACGCCATGGAAGTCATCCCAAGGACTCTCGTGCAGAATGCCGGCGGGAACGCCATCCGGGTCTTGACGGAGCTTAGAGTTCGTTCCCTCGTCCTTCGTCCTCAGAGATTCCATTGGCTAACCTTGATCTTCCTCAGGCGAAGCACGCAAACGGCGAGCATTCTTGGGGAATCAATGGTGATACGGGTAAAATCGCAGACATGAAGAAGTATGGGCTCTATGAATCTGCCAGCGTGAAGGTATGGTGTGGAAGTCTTCGGCCTGTCACTTGGCGCTCATCGTTTTACTATTCCAGGTCCAAATACTCAAAACGGCCGTAGAGGTGCGTTTCTCGGTGTTCTGTGATTGCTTACGATGTCCTGACCTCGCGTTACATAGGCTGCTAGAATGCTCCTACGAGTCGACGATGTCGTCTCCGCAGTGCGCAAGGAAAAGCAACAGCAAGAACAAGGTCCTCCGCCTGAGGAAATGGCTGAAGGCTAATACAATTAACCACCATGTAATTCAAGAATATAAAGATTGTATCGATGCATTTACCCAGCTATCCGACCTGCTTGGATCCTATTTGGCAAGATCTTCACAATGAAGAACCACTAGCGTGCCCCAAGATCGAGAATCTCTCTATCTACGCCTGCATCGTGTGCGATGAAGGCATTTCAGGTGTTCGCTGGCGGACCGGTATTCTTCCGTAACTTTCTCGGACTAACCGTTCTTCAATTCCTTTAATAGACGCCCCGTTGGCATGACCTGGTGGTATGGAGTTACTTTTGTTTTCTTCTTTATCGTGTTTACTGATGCTGAAAATGTTTTACTAGTGACGAGCCGAAGAGACCTGGCGCCCGGCGCGCTGAGTGTTTAAGCAGGCTTCGTCTTCGCTATCGAAGTGTCGTGAAGGCAAGCTAAAATCTTTGTTTGTCCACGTCAATCATCGGATTTAGCTTTTTGGCTTTGCAGCGTCGTCGCCCGACAAATACTGAGTTGGCGGTATCATCGTTCAATGGAGCCGCTCCTTCGACCCGCTCTCTTCCCCCAGCTCAATTCACGGGGGCAGCCGCGACGCAAGGCGAGATCGCACTCATGATGCCTCTCCTTTCTGACCTAGGCGTAATGAATACCGTCATGTGGTCGGAGGATTATTCTCGGACGTGGGCTTCGTGATCGAGTGGGCTCCTCTCAGTGGACAAGGTGCGCTTGGATACCTTCCAAACACGCGTCGAGACTCAACATTTTCGTTCTCAGAGTCACAGAGGATGGTGTGTGTCCCCCGCCTTGCTGCCTTGCGTGTTCTCTAAAAATACGGGCACTGCGTCCGAAGTGCGATGGGACTAGGAAGAGGGGAGCGGGGTATAAAGCAGTGGGGATGGGGCGCTCAGGAATATAGTGGTTCTCCTTGCGTCTGCACTGAGAATCATGGCACACGACGGGATCGCACCTGTTGGTGGCGAGAACAGCTACAAACACCTCATAGATCCTACGAAGAAATGGTACAAGAACGGTCGACTCATCCGCCTTAACCTATGGATCGTGCTGCTGTTTGTCGTCTATTTCTCTCTTTGGTCATGAACTAAACAAGTTATTATTTCAGCTTAATCACATCGACAGCTAACGGCTACGACGGCAGTATGATGAGTACGTCGGAACCCATCCTGTTACTTACGACCCAGAGTCGCTAACAGGGAATGACCAGACGGCTTGCAGCTTCTCACGCAATGGGAGGATGCTTTCAACCATCCTATGGGTTCAAAACTCGGTTTACTCGGCGCGATCCAGAATATCGGTTCACTAGGATGTCTTCCGTTCTCCCCGTACGCTTGCGACCTTCTCGGCCGTAAAAGAACGATCTTCCTTGGGGCGTGTATCATCGTCGCAGGCGCCATCGTCCAAACGGCTTCGCAAAGCGTCGAGATGTTTATTGGTGCACGATTCTTAGGTCAGTGGTATTCCGCGAGCATCTCCTCGATTCTGATCGGAAGATTTTCTAGTGGGTTTCGGGTTAGGTTTCGCTGGTGCCGGGGCGCCTCTGCTTGTCATGGAGATAGCATATCCGTACGTCTTTCTCTTCGATTTCATTTCCGATTATGACGAAGCGCCCGTAGAACACAGCGCGCCCCTCTCGGGTCTGTCTATAACGCACTTTGGCCTGGTGGAGCTTTCATGTGTGTACTTCCCAATTCCACTGAAATTGTCGTATCCATATTCATTCAATTACAGCGCTTCATGGGTGACGTTCGGCTCGTTCCATATCCCGAGTTCGTGGGCCTGGCGCTTGCCATCCGCTTGTCAAGCAATCCCTGCTGTTCTGCAGGTCTTCCTCATCCTTTTCGGGCCTGAATCGCCGAGATGGCTCGTCGCTCGCGGACGGTACGTGAATTTGAGGTCTTTATCGCCGCCTTTATACTCATATCCATGGCAGAGAAGAAGAGGCTTTGAATACGCTTGCGTACTATCATGCCGATAGCAATACCGAAGATCCGCTCGTGCAGTTCGAGTATCAAGAGATTTGCACGGCTATTGCGGAGGAAAAGTTGCAGAATAAGACTGGCTGGCTCGAACTCGTGAAAACGACCGGTAACAGGAAGCGAATGCGGATCATCATTGCGATCGCCTTCTTCTCGCAGTGGTCTGGCAGTGGACTTATGTACGTTTCTTCCTCAAGTTTGCATCCGCCGAGCGCTGACTTCATCGTCTGGCTGTAGCTCGTATTGTGAGTGGTGTTTGTCACTAACTCGCGTTCATTTCTGACCGCCTTCTATTAGACCTTAACCAAGTATTCGACACTATTGGCAGTGAGTCGTCAAATAGTCCGAAAGCATTGCTCGTTCATCAATCCTCTTCGCTAGTTACGGACCCAATCACACAACTCCTCATTAACTGTTTCCTCAACCTATGGTCCCTTCTACTGGCCGTCAGCGGAGGCGTCTATTGCGACAGAGTCGGTCGTCGACCGTTATTCTTGATCTCGACTGGTGGGATGTTCGTCTTCTTCCTGCTTCAGACCGTCTGCACAAGTCAGTACGCGCTGCACGGAAATAAGGCAGCAGGAAACGCCGTCGTCGCTTTCATCTGTAAGATCAGGGCCTTTTCCCTTCTTGACATCTTTCGTTGACGAAACGCTAGACCTCTATAGTGCAGCGTATGCGATCGCCTATTCACCACTCATCACATCGTGAGTATCGCAAAAAAAAATTTTAGAGGGACTCCGCTCTGATTGCGTACCAGGTATACGATCGAAATCTTGCCGTTCGCGTTGCGAGCCAAGGGCTTTACGCTCTTCGGATTCTCGGTCTCGGCATCCCTGGTGTTTAACCAATACATCAACCCCATCGCCTTTGCAGCGCTCAAGTGGAAATACTACGTAAGTTCACCAAAATTAATCGAATCTGACTCATTTTTCTAATGCTCGCCATGAAGATCGTATACGTCGTTTGGCTCGCCTTTGAATTCGTCTTCATCTACTTCTTTTTAGTTGAGGTAAGTTCTCTACGCCATGTACTCGCCGCTCGACGACTAACTTCATTCGACAATCGTAGACGAAGAATAGAACTCTGGAAGAGACGGCTCTGTGCGTTCATGTTTCTCATTCTTTTAGATCTCGAACTCATGCTGCGCACTCAGCATTTTCGATGGCGATACGTCAGTCGCGAGCATCGC
The DNA here is from genome assembly GCA_001020605.1 of Schizopora paradoxa. Taxonomy (NCBI): domain Eukaryota; kingdom Fungi; phylum Basidiomycota; class Agaricomycetes; order Hymenochaetales; family Schizoporaceae; genus Schizopora; species Schizopora paradoxa. The sequence goes on along the minus strand of KQ086110.1, from coordinate 34,155 downwards.
AGGAAAGGCCGCTGCGATCGCGCACCTCGAAGGTGCCGCTGTCCCAGGCTCACCGACGTCAGATGAGAAGTTCGACGAGAAATCTGGATCAAATTCGATACATCACGACGAATTTATCAATTGAGATACTTTGTTGCATCCTGCCATCGCGAGTAGCGCGTACAAAGTATATCTAATAACGTATATCCAATCGTTTTGCGCGTTTGATATAACACGGCCTGACATCTCTTCTTTCCAATGCGTGCGAAGAAATGTGTCAGCCTGCGTTGACCTCCAAGCAATTGCGTTTCGACGGTTTCAGTCACTTGCTTTCAGGTGCTCTCATCTCTTCTTGAAGTATTATGGAAACCCAGCAGCAGCCTACAATCACGATAGATATAGTAAGTGTCTCTTACTACCAAAACTATCGACGCTAACGATGGCAGGATCCATCGCCAGGTGTTTGATCGCAATCAAGCGAGAGAGGCACTTCGAGCCTTACTTCATGCAATTCTTTTCCATAGGCTCTTTGGCATCGTGAAGCCTCAGAAATTCGACGTCCTGGACGTGACATTCGTATGTTATTCTAGACCTTGCAATGCATTAATATATTCTTACAAATATAAAAGCCCGGCGTGAAGGATGCCCAGATAGAGATGCTAGTCGATGAGCGGGTCGAAGCTTTCTGGACGGGGATGGAGAAGGACCCGGGTAAACAAGCTCAAGTATTACCTGTTGATTTCGCAGAGAGATATAAAAACTCACGTATGTCGATAGATAACGGTGACGTTCTCTGAGAAGCGTCAGCGTCGTACTTGGTTCACTATGGGCGAGGTACGTTTCTTGTCCTTTGGAATCGCCAATGATCTCATCATCATCTTAGGAGGAGGTACCTTGGGAAAAATGGTAAGAAGCATGTCCCAATTTCCGGAAGTCATCTTAAATGCTGTTCTATATAGGATCATAAATGCGAAAGTGCGTCAACCGAGACCAGAAGGTGTGTCTAATACCTATCACTCGCGATGTCGTAACGGAATCAAGGTCGAGGGACTGATCGCTCTTCAGAGGCCGCCGCTTTTCGTGAGGAACTGAGCTCGGCGCTCTCAAACGCGTTGATGACGATCTTGACCCATTCGTCCTCCGAGCAAGGTCGTGCTGCAGTTCCGCCAATCACCAATGCATCCGGGATCTCGCCTTTCCCGCTGAAGATCTCCGTGAAGGTCGGCGGTGTAGAAGTCAATGTATAACAGCAATGGAAATGAAAGCTGCGAGTTGCGTATCTGCAATGTGTATTTGTACGTTACCATGATTGTACAATAATTCACCACTGACCTGCGTAGAGTACGAGACCAATCTGATACAATTATTCGAGGTTCCTTATCGTCCCAACGACGATACACAAGCACTTCGAGTTGTATTTGAATACAATTTGAGGTGATAATACAAGTAGATGCCAGAATTCCAGGCGAGGGAAAAGAAAACACAAGTGAAATGCAACTTAAATACAGCAACTACAACAAAAGGCGAAAAACCAAGCGAAACTGAAATGAGCATAAATGATTCTTCTAGTCCAGCTTTCGAATATCTGTGTCGTGTCATAATACCGCGGGCTCATACGATGGCGGCGCCTCTGCAACTCCGGGAACACCACTGGCGACTCTCTCCTCTCGGATAAGCTCGATCTCCCGTCGGAGATTGTCTACCTCGTTCCGCAAGTCGTCTTGGACGGCCTGCTGCTTCGATGCTAACGAGACTTGGACAGGTACACCAGCTTCCGGCGAGCTGGAAGCTTCGGGAGGAAGAGGAGGAAGGGGGCCGCGATTCAAGAATGCGCTTCTCGACGATTCGGCCGTCTCTGGGTTGGAGATGGTGTACTGCACGGCTCTTCCCGTAAACACGACGTCGGACACCCGCGAGGACGAGCCCTGCGAAGTAGAGAAGTAGCTGTCCGAGCGCGGCGACAAGCTATCCTCCGTCGTCGGCGCCGTCTCAGAGTACGAAAGCACGCGCGCATGCATCGTATCCGCCATAACGTAGTCACCGTTGGGGTGCGTGAACTTCATACCCGGCGCCTGGACGACGTAGGGGTCAAGAACGACCTGCGTGAGGTCCCCGGAGGGCTTGACACGCTCGATCCGGTCGGCGTAGGAGAAAGGTCCGCCTGTACCGTCGTAGTAGAGTGCGCTGCCCCTCTTCTTGCTCTTCACGAATCGAATGTAGTAGAAGAGGCCGAATCCGAGCAAGCCGAGGCACGCGAGCCCTCCGATGACTCCTCCGGCGATGGCACCTGCTTTGCTTTTCTTCGAAGTAGCTCCGGATCCTAATGATATACCGTCGATGGTCTTCTTCAAAGGTACACTGCAACAGAATGTAAACAATGGATCCGAAGGGAGATATGCTTTTCACGTACTTGAGAGCGAGCATTGAAAACATCGCGCCCATCGAGGGACTGCATCGAATGGAATAAGTGGACCAATTATGGATAAGAAGACTAAGGTACCGACCTATTAGCTCCTCCTGGGCTGTTTCCTGTAGTCGGATCGTACAGTGGAGAAATCGGCGTATTCATTGTCGGCGCGGTAAAAGCGTACGAGTGAACTAGCGCTATCAGAGAGCTCTGCAGACTACTGTCAGTCACCGCAGCCGCAGCGAACATCATCCAGTCTGATATAAGGTACTTAGACGTAAGACGATACTCAAAATGATATTTGAATACGTACCAGCTCTCGTGTAAGTTGGATTCTTTGTATCCAAAGGAATACCGAGTTTGCTGGATGCTGAGATTGGTGATGAGTAAATCGACAATATGATAGAAAAGTTTTACCATACCGAGTTGAGTGATATAGTAAGACGTCTGGAGATCGTATACCTGACGGAGACGATCAGTAATTCATTTTAGACTCGTTCGAGGGGGGAAAGGCACTTACAGAACTCGGCACCAAACCGAGCTGCAAAAGCTTATCCGCGTAAAGATTGTAAATCAACCCAGCCGAAGAGTCCGATCCGAACGAGGTCAGCAATCGCGTCTTGTCCTGCGAGATGGTCAAATTCTGCCACTGTCCGATGTACGACTGTGCAGTGCTCTACGAGTACGAGAAATATAATGGAATTGAGTTAGTTAGTTTTAACGCGTCAAGAGGAGAACGTGTCGATCGACGCACAGCATACGACGACGCATCGCTGTTCATCCCCACAAATCTGCTGATCTTCGCCATCGCGCCAATCCCGATGATGCCCTTGAGAGCGAGGTTCGTCTGATTGACTGCACTGATCGCGTCGGAGTGCGATGCTTGCCTGTAAATCAGTTGATTCAGCAGACGCACTACTGTATGTAAGAATAAAAGAGAGGAGGAGGAGGCGCGTACTGAGGACCCGGATTAAGGGAATTCTGAACTACGTAATCCGCCCAGCCTTTGATCAAAGTGTACTGCAAAACATCGGTATTATAAGTTTCACATTTCTACGTTTTCAGAGGGGAAAAAGACTCACATGTTGATTGACCAATGAACCGTCTCCGGTGGCTTGAAGATGGGCCAAAAGCATGATTATCATATTTCCGGATTCTGGAATCGGTTAATGGTCGTCAGACATATCCTGATGAACGGAGACGTATGGCGTACGTTCGATTCCGAAATTGTGAGATACGTTCTCAATCGTGGCATTCGGATAGTTCGCATCTACGGAAGTGGAAGTCAGCTGTTCGTTCTGAAGAATACGAGTGAGGTACGAATTACCAAGGCCTTGTGCAGCGTATGGCTGGGTATACGAGGTGGTGTCCTGAGCAACGAGGAGAGGTTGCAATAGATAACCTCCGAGTGCTGGGTTAAGGTACAAATACATTGGGAATGCAGCGTAAAGGACATCGACCGCGTTCACGCTAATTCAATAAACTTAGTACGAAGCCCACTCCAGGGATTATGTGAGTACTTACCCTGCTCCGACATTACCCATATCCTTCATGAAGGCCATGACATCAGACGAGTTGAAACTACCATCAGCGTTCTTCGAGACAGTAATCTCAATCGCGCTCATCGCTTGGCGAGCGACGAGCGACAAGAGATCGCCGTAGCTTGATGAAACCTTCGTCGCATCATTAAGGATTTGGCTATCCAGTTGCTTTGATGCGCTCATAGCATTGTTGAAGTCGTTTAAGAAGAAAGAAACCTAAACAGCTATGTTAGTGATCAAAGACATTAGGCGAGTTATAATAATAAACGAACCATATCGTGCGGCGTAGTGAAGTTCATCCGATAGTACGAGCTTCGAAGCTGGGCGTTCCCCGACAATGTCGTGAACTGGATCGCCGGGTCGCGTATGAGTCCAATGGCGTAGACCAGCGGCGAGCTAGTAGTTGTGACCGAGCCAAGATCGGCGGAGATCCCCCATACATCAAAAGGTCTGATCGGGTCGAGGATGAGAATGATCGTCAGATCAACTTCTTTCTGCTCTTCACACAAGACGGAGAGATACGTACGTGTTTATCGCATGGGCCGAGATATTTTGATCGATGTTGTCCTGGAGCCCGGTGGAATTCATGGCGAAGTTTCGCACAACGTCGTCGACTCCCACCCCATATTGCACCCCAGCGCCCTAGGATCCGTTGTGAATGAGAATGGTTTGCGATGATAACGATGAATGATTGATACGTACGTTCTTCAGAGCGTAGATGGACGTCCCATCTTGCGTATGTTGGTTGACCTCTGTGAATGATTGAGGAGTTTGGAGCGACGTTTCGAGGATCACGAAATCGCTTTCGATATCCTGAGTTGACTTTGCAATGAGCGTGTCGTCGCCGGAAATCCATTCTAAAGAACGGGGATCAATTCATTGCTCATTTGTGAATCGGCGTATTACGCACCAGCAGAAATGTCCGAATAGACCTTCACGGTGTGAGGTGAACCATCCAACGACGCCGCGGTGACGGAGAAATATGAGAATGGCAGAGATTGTCTGGTGAGATCGGTTGCCTATGGAGAAAAATATCGACATTTCAGCAAATTGCTTGGCACTCGGAGTAATCTGACCGCACCGTGATAGGACTGAGGAAGTTCATCGTAATATTTACTGGGCCAGTTTGAACGCTGACGATGGTCTGAGTTGGCGTTATTTGGACAGACAGCTGCGTCGAGGCGTTGCTAGGCGGAACAGAATCGTCTCCCATGATCCTGTACGGAACACCATCGACCTGAACGCCCGAGAACCATCCTGTAATCGACCCATTCCACAGATTCGGCCATACGTTGTTCAACGTCGCTGGCTTCGAGCCTCCAAAGTACCAGGTGTTCAAGTAGGGGTTCTTGACCGCGAGAGGCCACGCGGGTACGAGAACTTGAGCGTGGACGTGCCATTGCGCGACCAGCGCGAGCACGACGAGGAAAAGGGCGTTTATGATGTTGACCATTCCTCGAAGCGATGGCACATGATAGAGAGGGATCGTGTCGGAAGGAAAGGAGAGGACTTGTCACGGATGTGGAGGAGGAGGGTGGCTTGCGCCAGCGCCGCTTTGCTCAGACACAGAGGAGGAGGGTGTGCTGAGGAGATGGTGGGGGATGAAACAGAAAACTGATGAGATGCGCTGTGAGTTCGTTCCGCATCACTCCTTCACGACAGAAATGTGGTCGTCGCCGTCGTTGGCTATCCCTGCACGGCAATCCCGGCAATTCCTGATCGCAGCACCGCACTGATCGGATTGGCTCGTCAAGTTCGCTATAGAGGCCGACAGGATCTGTCGAATCGTCCAAGAATCGCTCAAAATAGGTTCAGTGATCAGTCACAAAAACGAGACGCGGAGGAGAATTCGAAATTTTATCGCTATGACTCTCGAAATCGAGAGGAAATCAGTTTCAACCAAGACGGAATCTCTCATTGGGGACGTGACTTGGTGTCGATCAATTTCAGGGTGCATGAAGCAGGTGGCCGCCCATTCGACCTGTGCGACGCTTGAGGAAGAAGCTCGACTGCCTGCCCAAGGAGTTCCTCTGTTTCGTTACTTTGAACGATGAGCAGAACAGAATTATGGAATGGAAGTCATTACCATTAGTATAATCCACTGTATGGCAGTTCACAAGGTGTTCAAGTCGTCGCGAATGCGCGGATCGTTTCTACGAGAACGTGCCAATCCGACCTCCGAGTCGGAATGATACGAGTTAGCCAATTGCGATTTCCTAAACAGATATGATAAATTGGACACTCACTCTTCGACGACTGCTTTGAGAACTCTGGAGCCGGCGAGAGGCGTTACTGTCCTTGTAGACCCATGTTGACTTGAAATTAAATTGCTTCAAAATTTTGAAACGTACACGTCGTCAAAAGTCGATCCATGGCCCACTCACTTATAAAACGTAATGCTCAGCCACAAGTGCATCAGCGGCGAATGAGGATTAAAGCGTAGGTAGATAGTAGTAGTAGCCTAGTTAGCCGAGAACATTCGTTAGTCCGATTCGCAATATTAATGCTCGAAACATCAACGTCACGGTGTATGGTACGGTCTACTCGTATATAGTAGCAGTTATTAACGCAGTTTACCGTACAATAGATTGCGAAGATACCTGAAGAAGAAAGAATTAATCATTGACGTTTATGGTGGTCGAGGAGAATGGTGACATACGAGAACATACTAGGAGAGCATGCGCACCACCATACGCACTATCAGATGTTTGCTGTTCAAGGCCTCAGACGTCATGGGTGCTATTTTCCGCTGGCCTTGGAACATCAACGACGTGGGGCTCGATTGGTCCGGCGACGTCGTGACCGGGTTCTTTTCCAGGAGCTTGATCATCTGGATCTTCAGGGGGTTCTTTCTCCAGCACGTCTAGTAGGTAACACACATACAGCCACGATATAAAGAGAAGAACCGGATACAAGGCAATAATAATTCCACCGCCAAGGACTGCAAGGACGATGTAAGCGACGGCCATTATTGCGCGGTATCCAAATTGGATAACTCTTGTATAGGCGAAGAGGAGCGTGAATAAAATTGCTAAGAGGTTCGTCGATGTCAACGAGAGCGTGACGAGTTGGGTGAACTTTCCCTAATCGTGAACTTTGTCATTGTCCTGCTATTTAATTATCGCGATAAAAGAATGACACGAACCTGAGGCGGGCCTTGAGTGGTCGAAGAGTATGTGAGTGTGCATAAACCAACCAAAAACAGTGCGCCGGACATCGCCAAAAGAAAAGATGGAACGTATTTAAACCACTTTCGCAAGAAGTCCCGCCGATCGAATGTTTGAGAAGGTCGTAGGAATTCAGTCGACTGATGTACGACAGCGCCTAAAAAGCTGTTCGTCGCCGATGCTATGCTGAGAACGAGAGAAGCGAACCAGCAAACATTTACAATTGTCGAGAGGACACTAACATTCGCAGACGCGAATGAAAATTGAAGGGTTGACGCGGTAATACTCGAGAAGAAAGTGGCAATCGCCGTGAGGTCCATGAAAGAGTTTCGATGATGGTCTTGCATCTTTATGAGTAACTCAAGACCTAAATTATTTTCAATCGATTCCATTTACCTCCCGAACAAAGATCGAAAGGACAAACCTCGTCCAACTGCGTCGGATCGCAACCTTTCCGCGACAAGTTTAAATATTGCGTTGCAACTGCCCATGTATCGCGGTTTATCGCCGGTGATCATTGCATTCTTCATACCCGTGGCATACGATTCAACGAGTTTTGCATGCCCCGAAGCATACCTCCAATGCAGAGAATCGGACCTTAAAAAGATGTTGAGCTCCTTCCCCAGCGAATGTTCGTTGATGTTCCCCAACTCTTCCAATAAGACGTAGCACGTTGAAGAGAATAAACGAATAGCACGTAGTCGTTCGCCAATCCCATCGGACCATTTCTCGACATCCTTCCACCAATGCAATTGTAGCGAATACTCCGTCTCGTCCCATTGACTTGGATGCAGCGATCGGTCCTTCTTCACCCAGTTAATTTTGTCCTCCAGAGCCGCCTTGATTTCCGCATGAATTTGCTGACTTAGAATTTTGCTCCGTTGCCGGTCGCCTTCGTCATTAAGTTGCCATTCGCGGTCCCAGTTTAGTTGCCAATTCCAATCCCAGACCCAATCCTTCTTCCTTTCCGCATCCGTTGATCTCGCCCACATCCCGTGTCGCTTCCAGTTGAATTCCGGCGACATAGCACTCTCAAAGGCTCGTAGTTCCTCCCTCGCTGAAGAATCGTGTGCTTCTCTACCTCCGTCCTGGAGCTCTACTGGAATCGTTCGTCGGATGGCCAAAGGCAACAACAATGCCAGCCACGTCAGCAGCTTCGTCTTTACGTCTTTCTTTTCCCGGGGACCAACTGCATCCTCGATCATTTTCAACAGTGCTCGTTTTGATTCCCATTTTTGCGCCCAATCTCGAATCTGCGCACGCTTCTGAGCTGTACAATCGCCCGCCCCACACTCGTGAATCTCGAGTCCTAAGTGGAATGTGCGCGAGTCTGAATCTCGCATTCTCTGCTCAGCTCCTTTCGTTAACTGTGGAATGGGTCGAGGCCGAGGCTCAAAATCCCGCAAGGCTTTGAAAATTTCGGTCGATTTTCGAGTGACAAGATCTTGTGCAAGCGTCAAGCATTCCGATCTCGAGTTTGCGCGCAACGTGGATATCTTCTGCTCGAGTTCTGAAACCTGGGAAAAAGAAAAGCGACGCAGACCATTGAATGAGTGGCTATTTAGATTAAAAGTTCGACGGCATACCGCTTTACAGACGTCATCGTACGTTACTCTTAGCCTATGCAAAGGAAATTATTTTAGACCATTTGAAGCAACGCGGAAGTTAGCGGCCTAACTCGTCGAAAGTCGCAGTTGATTTCAAAACGTCTCTACATATAGAGTCTTGAATAACAACGGCGGGCTCGACAAAGTGGTTCAATATACTTCATAAAATGTGATGAGAAAGGTAGCAAACGTTGAAAATTTTATTTAACATACTCATCGATTACACCCTCATTTGTATCAGCAAGTGCCGTACCTGTGTGCGAGAAGAACGAGAATGGACTGCCAGAAATGAGTGTTTTTTTGCGAGGGCTGAAATTCCAAACGTACTCTCTGGATCGCGCCCTGTTGCGTTCGATGTAGAAATCGATTTCCGTCAGAGGTCTGGGGTGCCTCAACATTTCGTTCTGATGCTCAGCGTTTCTATCAATGGATAATTCACGTGGTGGAACAACTTGTGGTAAAAAGAATAGCGTACGGGTCACTAGACTTTGCGATGCATTGCTGTTCTCCACGAGGTGAAGTTCGATGTTCCTCAAGACTAAGTTCCTATTGAACATAGCCGACAATACTGAAAAAAAGCGGATGGCCCACCTATTTGTTGACCCGTGCGTCGAAGAGTTTGGAAGAGCAGACGAGTGTGAGGTCGCATGACCTTGATCATTCGACACATCGATCACAAAATCCTGCCTGTGCTACTTTGAGAGCATAATCATAAGCAAAGAAATAAAGTCTCACTTCTCTTTCTCCATCGCGAATACTTAGTGGACGGTGTTCTGTCGGAATACAAGAGTTTCATGCTAGTGCGAGGAGGCCTCAGCTCTCCTTTTAACTTCTGTCACTGATGAAATACGTGCCGCCCAAGCCCCCGATGGTTGCCAAGAATCCGCATGAAAGTACGTTTGAGATGTAATGAACTCGCTTCTGCATCACACTTACGGAGAGCGCGTGGGGCGCATTGAAAGTGCAAGGCTCGCCTCACTGAAATCGCGCTGTTCAGGTGACAACAATAAATTATAGCCGTACTTCAGTTGTCTCGGGAATAAATGCTCACAATTTTATTGGCATTAGAGCGTGTTCGGAGCAACTCGAGTCATTCTACTGGTGCCCATCTTCATGAGACAGGATCATTCGGCAAACTCCCCAGAACTTCAGAATTCCGAACAAGCTCCTCTCTTCCCAATACCTTCATGTGGATATTAGTGAGCTAATTTTTCAAAATCGTAAATTCCATGCACCTTTTCGAACCAGAGTTTCGGTCCACGTCGTTGAACTGCTGTTATTCACGCAGGTGCCTCACAAGCACCTGGATGCCTTCACTGCCTTCGTGCGAGCTTCGACGACAGGAACCAGCAGGATTTCGCGAGGTGTTCCGAATGCACTCTGCTCGCCTCTTCCAAAACACACATCATAGAACGCTGAGTGAATGAGATGCGTCCCACATCGTCACGATGTACACACGGAGTTCATATGAGCTTGAAAGATGAAACGTCGATAAGTCGAATATAGCGTCGTCTCGCCTGAGTGGCCAGGGCGAAGCTCCGCTCGTTCGTTAATTTCTGCGCCTGCCAAAAACCGCGCAATATCCCATCGGGGACGATGGCCGGTGGATTCCTCCTGCCGTATGCTCTATACGTGCGTAAGGGCCATTTCTCATCTAATATACATGGAACAATGGCGCACCGATAACACGACATCGGCAACGAATTGATGCTAGACCTCGAATTAATTGTCAGAACAACTAGAGCGCGACGAGGTACGAGGCGAACACGCACTTGAGCGAGAAGCCCGTCCTAGGCCATGCTTCATATGACCCGTCGAAAACGTGGAGTCATAAGGTAAGGACCGTAATTATGTTCCAGAGACGTTTGGAAACTAAGAGCGAAGACGAGATGGCGATGCGGAATGAGCTCCGGAGTAGTTGGCGTATGTGACGGTTCTTTCTTATCGTTGTCGAATCGAAACGTAAATCGCTCTTTTGAAGTTTGAGACGAAGGACGCAGGAGTCGCAGATTTGAATCCGGAAGGTCTTTCAGCGAGAAAGAAGTAACATCCTATGACGTCTTATCGCAAGCATGTCTTTCGCCTCGAATGGTTTTGAACCTCGCGTTCGATGTGCGTGTCCTATGATGTAGGGTGTGCCCTACGTCGGCATATTAGCGCCTCGGACATGAACCTGCGTAAATCGTCTGCGCCCGTCTTTCCGGCAGGTGCAGCTTCTTTTCTTCAGCACAGGTCTGCCGTCACTAATATTAAGGATCACATCGTTGGCGTAAGCCCGGGCTTCTCCTGCAGAGTGTCCGTCAAGTTTGAGCATTGCAGCCCAGGCCAGTTCTTCCTTCTCTCCCTTGCCGCCATCGAGCGCCGGCGATGCATTGCCCGTGAGCTCGCGCCCGCCTCGCCTTATTCCGCATTAACGACGACGACGCAAACTCCGTGCTCTCCTTCAAATCGCGCAGCTCTCGCTCTGTGGAAATCGTCGCGCGTGCTGAGATAGCAGCGGGAGCAGGTATGGGTGCTTGAGCGTTGGCGGGTGCTGCCACGTTCCGACGTAATGAGAGCTTCGAGTCATGCGGGGAAGACGAAGACGATATTGGAGGGAGCTGGGGACGGTGTGGAATTCCGGACAGCGTTTGGTACGCCTTTGGTATTGGCAAGAGATTAACTTGGAGAGCAGCGTGTGTTTCTGTGCGTGGGGAGGGAAGAATCCGAGAGGTGCAGAAGGAAACGTGCGTCCGTGCGTCCGAGAGCGGGTTGAAGGAGAAAGGAGAAACTGCTGAGATGCCTGCGAAGCCTCGAGCCGGCGGAGGTAGTGGAAGAATAGCGGTGATGCGGTAGATGAGGGGTGAAAGTAGGAGCTTCAGGCGCTCGTCCTGAAGGAATCGCAGGATGAGTACCGGCATTAATGTTGTAGCGTCTGGACAGGATAATCTGTTAGATAATATCCTTCTAAGAATTCAGCTGCCACGCACTTTGAGTTTGACCTTCACTGAGCGGAGGTCCCTCAGCATCCTCGTCGTTATCTGCCTCTTCTCCTCTTCCTTCGTAACCTAGAGGCGGCACTTCGGGCTTCGCAATGTCAACGTCATCTAAGAATTAGTGAGTGATGGATGATTCGAAGGACGAGGAGATCTAACCATCGTCGCTTTGAGCCTTCTGTTCCATCATTATCGACTTCGTTTGGCGCTCCTGGTAAAGGTGAGTGGGCCAGATAGATCGCCAACGACGCGAAACAGACGAACCTTCCCTCGAAATATGGCATCCGGCGGCGGCATTCCAGACGGAACAATCACAGGATCGCAACAGTCACGGCGTTCATGACGCATTGAGAGCCTATTCCGCCGGAAGAGGTGGCATTTCTTCGGTACTGGCTTCGGCGCTGCGCCGTCGTCGTCGTCGTCTTTCTCCTTTTGCTCTCGACGTCGAGGAGACGCGTAGACGAGTTTACGTTGCTCTGGATGCACTCCCGACGTATTCTTCCTTCTTCTTGTTGATGTCTGCGAGCTCTGTCTTCAGCTGTTTGAGACGAGCTTTCTCCTCTGCTGAAGGGTCGGCGACGAGCTCGAGCTTCGTGATTTCATCCTGGATCTCTGATAGCTCCAGTTAGGATTCCATTTGAATGAAGATTAAGGGTGTCACGCACTATTCGTATCCTTCTTTACAAGTGCGAAGTCGCGTGTCCTCTGTCATTCAGCTTTATTCTGCAAAATCGTCGACGTCGTCGTGTCAGCGTCGCGTTCGAACGACGAAATCAAGTCAACGCACTTTCTTGAGCTCTTTCTTGCGCTGAGCCTTTCCTAGAGGTCATATAGCTATGTTAGAGAGAGAAAATATGATTTGAACTTACTGAACGCGTCGGCAGGATTCACGCTCTTGCCTTTCGCCATCGTGGTCGCGGTGCAAAAGTCGCAAAGCGGCGAGACGCGTCAACGCCAACGCCAACGCCAACGTTCTCTTCCAACAACCACGACGCCTAATTTTTTCTCTTCGAGAATATCACTACAAATCATCGACATCGAGTCCCTTGAGTCGCAATATTTGAAACCCTCGGATCGCGGCAAAAATGGGATGGAGAAAACTTGGAGACGACACGCAAGAATTATGCCGTTTACTCGATTACTTGGTGGACGGCGTGGAGACGCTGAAGACCGCCGTTCAAATGGGCCGACGGTTGGATGGCCAGGGGGACAGGAAGGTCAGCGTGAAGGAACTGTGGTGCAGTAGCTTTCTAGGGTACGAAACGATGGCTGTTTCTTTGAAAGCGATTTCGAATTACTGTAGTGTTTCGACCAAAGTATCACACTTTTGGTCATCGTCGAGGCCCGATGAACCTCGATTTTTAATCGGGGCTCATCGGCGAAGAGTTTTTTTCTCGTTGTGACCTGTGACCGATACTTTGGTCGAAACAGTACAGTACTCACCTTGTAATTCAAGGGCTCCAGCCGACGCCGGCTCGTCTGTCGACCTTAAGGAGGCGAAGCTGGCGTTAAAGCAAATGAAAAACGCGAAGTCGCTACTATCTTCCGTCTTGGAATCTTTGGACGATGCAATCCAAACGGTCACGGACGACACTTCAGACGCATGTCGAGGAGCCGATCTTTCTCTCCTTCCCGACGACGTGCTCACTTACATCTTCGAGATGTATGTTGAGACGAGCGTCGCGGGTGAAGAATTTGAGCCCTTGACTGTCTCTCCTTGTGTCCTCACGTCCGTCTGCAAGCGGTTTCGCCAAATCGTTCTTGCTCGTTCCAGCCTTTGGAGGCATGTGTCTCTTCAATTCCCGAAAATATGGCTGCTCTCGTTCAAGGACAGGTGTCGGGACCCCATCGTCCATGTTGACGCAGTGTACAGGATGGACTGTACAAGGATCGAAAACTTCGCTTTCATTCACCCTTTCCAGCAATGGCGAGAATTCCGATTGGTATACGCGAACGAAATTTTTGGTCAATCGTACTTTAAACTCCTGAAGTCGTTGATCCGAAGTCCTCTGGAGTCGCTTCGGTACCTCTCAATAACCAACTTACTCCATAGTGACGAAGATGGGCAAACGGGACCTTTCTCCATTTACTTAGATATCGACGATTCGCGCACCCTCTCGTCCTGGCAGATGCCGAATCTCACTCGCCTCGAACTGCGAAATGTCATCCCAATGCTACCCTTGCAATTCGAAAACGTAACATCCTTCTCCCTCGACCTATACAACGACGACTTAGAGCCGTTCAAATACGACATGACAGCTTTCCGAAGATTGTTGCAATCAATGCCGAAACTCGACTCTCTTTTAATCAGCTTGGAGGTGATCGCCACTTTCGACAATGGCCCGGATACTCGACTTGCATTACCAAGCTTGAGGTCTCTCGAGCTTCAAATCGATGGTTCGACACCACGTTTGACGATCATTCAAATAATGGGACTTCTGAATTCGGAGGAGTTGACGCACTTGAAGCTCAAGTTCCTCGCGGAGTGTGGTAGCAAAGACCACAATTTGGAAAGATGGATATCCTCTCTCGTTTCACAAGACTATGGGCCTTACTGCGAGGGTCTATCCATGCCGTTCAAAAGTATCAAGGACTTTTCGATGGAGGTTCCTCATCTACGATGTTCGCGTCGTTCATTTGAGCAGTTATTTTGGGCGATGCCCAATGTGCAAAGCGTGTCGATGATACTACCACAACAAGCGGACCTATTTCTTTACGACCGCGACGTACTTCGACATCTTCGTACTATGCAGCTGAAGCTTCCGCAGTCAAATCCCAACGACTTTAAAGGTCAGATGCAGAGCATCAAAAGATTCTTTGTCGATGGGCATTGCAAGGATCTCGAAGTATTCGAAGTGCAATTTCGCCGGTCTTATCAGGCAGGATCGTCAAAGGCGGATCTTCATGAAATTTTTGGAGAAAAACTGCGTTGGATCGAATTCTGAGTCTCCGTAAATATCTCCGTAAATTGTTGTTAAATTTACATACTTTATGAACCTCGTAGCTTGTCTTCGCGTGGAAAACGCTACTCTATTCTTTTCATAATGCCATTTTTGTTCAGCTCGAATTTGAAGCCAGAGGTCTTACTTGAGCGCCGCCGGGTTTGCACGAGAGCCACGAGGTCGCGGCGCGGGTTGCGACCATGAACGTCTTTCCTCGACAGCCACCTCGAAGTCGAACGTCGGACGTGAACTGACTTCAACTCCTTGCAGCGACACGTACTCCCTGATATTTCTCTTTCAAGCTCAATAATCGAATCTAGGGAATCACGATAGGGATGGGCTGGAGAAAGGTTGGGGACGACGGACAGGAACTATGCCGTTTACTCGACTACGTTCTCGGAGGTGTGCAGACGCTGAAATCATCGATTCAATCGGGTCGTAGGTTGGATGGAAAGGGAGAGATGAAGGTCGATGCGGTGAAACTGTGGTGTAGTGGCTTATATCGGTGCGTTCGCTAGCTCTATGTCGATGAATTTGAGCTCAATTGCCTTGCATTTGAAGGGATCCTGCCGACGACGACGACGACACGTCTGTCGACCTCAAGGACGCGAAGGACGCGCTCAGGCGAATGAAGGACGCAAAGTCGCTGCTATCTTCCGTCTCAAAGTCCCTGGACGATGCGATTCAAACGGTCACGGACGACATTTCCAGCGATTGTCGAGCAACTGGCCTCTCCCTTCTCCCCGACGACGTGCTCACTGACATCTTCGAAAAGTACGTCGAGTTGAGCGTCGAGGGTGAAGAATCATTTCACTCCATGTTCACTCCTTACATGCTTGCGTCCGTCTGCAGGCGCTTTCGCCAAATCGTCTTTGCTTGCTCCGACCTTTGGAAACACGTATTCCTTCGCTTCCCAGAAACACGGCTACTGGCTCTCAAGGACAGGTGTTCGAACCCCATCGTCCATCTCGGCGCGGAATACAAGATATCTCACTGGGAGTCCGACAAGTTCGCTTTCGTCCAACCTTGTCAGCAATGGCGAGAACTCCGACTAGCATACGCCAACGGAGTCCTCGGCCATCTATACTTCGAACGCTTGAAGTCGCTGATTCAAACTCCCCTGGAATCGCTGGAGCGCCTCTCAATTACCAATGAACTCAAGGAGGCCGAAGATGAAGAACAAACGACTCCATCTCCCATCTACTTGGATGGCGACGATCTGCGCACCTTGTCGTCATGGCAGATGCCAAATCTCATCCGCCTCGAGCTGCGGAATGTCATTCCGATGGCACCCCTGCAATGCGAAAACGTGACCTCTTTCTCTCTTCGCTTATACGATCACAAAGAGGAAACGCTGAACATGGCCACTTTCCAAAACCTGTTGCAGTCGATGCCGAAACTCCAATCTCTTTCGGTCTCCTTGAACGTGTCTGCCGGGTTCGACGCTAGCTCGGATACTCTACTTGCGCTACCAGACTTGAGATCCTTCGACCTTCAAATCAAGGGGCCGACATCACCTACGACTGTCCGTCGACTTAGGGGACTTCTGAGGACCGAGGAATTGACGCGTTTAGTGCTCAAATTTCATGAAGACCAGAATAGTGACGATTATCTTTTCCTTGGATGGCTCTACGCCCTCGTCCCTTATAATTCTGGTCCTCGTCAAGACAGCCGATTTGCGCGGTTCAAGAAGGTCGAGGATTTCTCGGTGGAAATACAATGTAAAGCATATGAAGAATTTCCATTCGACGATTTATTCCGAGCGTTGCCTAACGTCCAAAATGTTTCGATGACTCTATCAGAATCAGAACATGCCGTTCTGTTTATGAATCAAACGGGGAGGTCAAGCGGTTTACTTCAACGTCTTCGGTCTCTAAGGATGAAGCTTCCTTGGGCACACCCAGACGACTTCGCAGATAAGATGCGAGACTTTGAAGTATTTTTGGGCGATAGGTGTTGCGGGGATCTTGAATTATTTCAGCTGGAACTTCGTCAGTCCTGCGAGGTAGAGCCGTTGAAAGCTCGTCTTTACGATATTATTGGAGAAAAACTACGTTGGATCCGAAGCTAAATCCCAAGCAACACCATTATTTTAGCTGGGTTCTATGTGTTTTCTTCGCATTCTATTCTGTAGTTTTGCGAAATATAATCTGTTCCGCATTCTGTTTTCCTGGTATTACCAGGGGTTTAGGTCCAGTCTGATGCGGTAGTGACGCCTGAGGCCTGAGGCTTGTGCAAGAGCCACGATATCGCGGCGACGCGGGTCGCGTCCCATGAACGTCTCTCCTCGACAACCACCTTGAGCTCGAACGACGAACGTGAACCAACTTCATCGCCCTGAAGTAACCCATTTTCCTGCTATCGCACATCCAAGCTCTCAGTAATCGAACATCAGAGACTGCGAAAGGGATGGGCTGGAGAAAACTTGGCGACGACGGCCAAGAACTAAGCCGTTTACTCGACTTCCTGCTCGACGGCATGAAGACGCTGAAATCATCGGTTCAATTGGGTCGGAGGTTGGATGGAGAGGGCGAGATGAAGGTAGATTCGAAGGAATTATGGTGTTCTGGCTTATATCGGTGCGTTGATCGATTCGAGTGATTGCGAACGAGCATCTCATTTGCCTTGCGTCTCTAGTGATCGCACTGAAGACGGCACTCGTCCTACTGTTCAGGACGCGAAGATTGCGCTGAGCCGGATGAAAGATGCCAAATCGCTGCTATCGTCCATCTCCAAATCTATGGACGAAGCGATTCAGTCGGTGACGGACGACACTTCCAATGAATGTCGCGCGACCGGTTTCTCACTCCTCCCTGACGACCTACTCACCTACATTTTCGAAATGCACGTCGAAATGAGCGTCTCATCCGAAGAATATCTCTTCTACAACGGTGCTCCTCGAATCCTTGCATCTGTCTCCAAACATTTCCGCCAAGTCGCGCTCGCTCATTCCGGCATCTGGAAGCACAATTCCTTTGGAGACTCGAGAGAGAGTCTTCTCTTGTATAAGAAAAGGTGCCCAAATCCCATCATCCACATCAATACGACGGACGACCTTCCTCCCGTGGAGACGGGCAAATTCCACATCTTCCCCTATCAACAATGGCGTGGGCTTCGCATAACGTACAGCGACGAGAATAAGGGCCATCGCTACTTTCAACATCTGAAGCCAATCATCGAAACCCCTCTCGACACGCTCGAACACCTTATTATCCGCAATGATAACTTGATTACGCGAGATCAATTCGGACAACTCATTCGGCGTTCCATTCACCTGGACGGCGACAGTTTGCGTACTCTGTCTTCCTGGCAAATGCCGAATCTTACCCACCTCGACCTTCATAACGCCCTTCCATTGGCACCATTGCAGTGCAGCAACGTCACTTCGTTCGCACTTCACATGAAAAAATTCGGTGGAGAACGCGAAGATATGGATATGGCTGCGTTTCGTAACCTACTACAGTCAATGCCGAAGATCCAATCGCTTCATATCTATCTGCTTGACATGTCAGAGTTCGTAGGCGGAAGCTCGAGGACGACGACAGTAAGATAATATATTGCGTTTGACGGAGCTGGTAGCTCGTTACAAACGCATGAGGAACACGCTTGCGCGTGTCCCGCTACGTCTACCAGTACGATTACATAAGCTAACTACGTACTGAGAATGCCAGATTCTAACATGACATAGACTGTGCCTTCAACAAAGCTTCGTCGGATCCGGTTCCACTGCCAGATTTAACGTCTCTCAGATTTGAAGTCGGAGGGACGACATCAGAACTTCTAGTCAATCAAATCATGGAACTCGTGATTACCAATGAGTTGGCACGTCTGGCGCTCAAGTTCTTTCCCTCCAACAACGATAGAGATCATGTTCTCGATGATTGGGTTTCCGCGGTTTTCGATCGTAGACCCTCGTCATCTCGCGTTGGGAATATACCATTCGCAAAGGTCGAAGAATTTTCTCTCGAAATCGTGCACTTCCGAATTGCCATTGGAACCTTTGATCAAGTGTTCTCCGCAATGCCCAACGTGCACACCGTGTCTCTAAAACTACCCGAAGACGCTGAGCCACCTTTCGCGTACATACCCAAGAAGCGCGGTGTGTTGCAGAGACTTCGCTCTCTACATATCAAGTTTCCACAGAGTTTTTCAGACGATTTTACTAACCATCTGATTAATCTCGACAAGTTCCTTATGGATGGGCACGACAAGGAACTGGAGACGTTGGAGATAGAGCACCTGCGGCCCATTTATGCAGCGACAGTGATATCTGAACTCCAAAAGATGCTAGGAGAAAGGTTACGTATGATCGAATAGTACATCGTACGCTGCGAGTAACTGGAATATCTTCTAATTTATAATACAACGCTTGAGCTCTCCTTTGTATTTACGTGCAATATTCACAGCAATAACTCATGTATTAGAATTTGGCATGTTCGCTTCACACTGTATGTTGCCGCGTGCGGCCGCGGCGAGTGACCTCGAATGTCTGGATTCGCGTCGCGTCCACGGCGTCCTTGAACTTCAACCGCTTTGACCTCATAACAAATTTTCTTAACTCCTGGACTTCTCGTCGCGATGTTCGTCTAAACGTGTCTATTAATTCTTTAGGAGAGCCTTAACGATGAAGAAGGGCTCAGGCGGCTGGAGAAAGCTCGGTGACAAGGAAGAGCAGTTTTACCAATTACTCGATTACGTGCTCGAAGGCTTGCGGGATTTGAAGACTGCGATTCGGAAGGGTGAGGGGCTGCAGGGGCAAGAAGAAACGAAGATAGATGTGAAGGAAATATGGTGCAAGGGCTTGAATCGGTGCGTTGTATGCTTCTGCGAGGTTCGTTCGATTCTCATCCACGCTAGGCCTCTCGCAGGGGACGACACGTCGCTATACGTCA
This sequence comes from Schizopora paradoxa, assembly GCA_001020605.1. Classification (NCBI taxonomy): domain Eukaryota; kingdom Fungi; phylum Basidiomycota; class Agaricomycetes; order Hymenochaetales; family Schizoporaceae; genus Schizopora; species Schizopora paradoxa. The sequence continues at coordinate 14,645 of KQ086110.1, read as the reverse complement.
AGGAAGCGAAGTCTGCGTTACGGAGAATGAAGGCCGCGAAGATTTTGTTAAATACTGTCCTCGATACCTTGGGAGCCACCATTCGAACGGTCACAAACGACGTTTTGCAAGATTGTCGAGCAACGGGGCTCGCGAGCCTTCCCGACGAGATTCTCGGTTGCATCTTCGAGACGTACAGCGAGATGTGCATATTATCTCAATCTGACGGCCACCTATCCTCCAGCAAACACTCCCAAATCCTCGCGTCGGTTTCCAAGCGCTTTCGGCGGGTCGCGCTGAGACATTCGAACCTCTGGAAGCATGTGTCTCTTCAATTCTCGAAGGAGCGCCTTCTTTTGCATAAGGATAGGTGCCCTAAACCCATCATCTACTTCGACACCATCAACATGCTATCACCTGCGGAGACGGACCACCGGGACAAGTTCGACATGATACAGCCATATCAAGATTGGCGAGAACTCCATCTGACGTACGCCAACGAAGACCATGGACACGTTTACTACGATCATCTGCGATCGTTAATTACAGGTCCATTAGAATCGCTGAAGTATCTCAAAATCAGCGACGAATTGAAATTGGAGGACGAGGATTCGTCAATCTATTTGGACGCGGATGATCCTGACCTCCTCACCCTGCGTTCATGGCAGATGCCAAACCTATCACACCTCGAATTGAACAACACTATTCTCATGGCTCCCTTACAATCCGAGAACGTGACACAGTTCTCTATGACGATTAACAGTTTGGAAGAGGAAAATCTGGATATGGATGCTATCCAGACTCTATTGCAGTCGATGCCAAGGATCGAATCACTTCTGTTCAATGTGAATGGAGGGGTGGATTTCAGCCATACTCCGGAGACCCCGCTCGAGCTTCCAAATCTAGCGACCCTCGCTCTCCAGATCGACGGCAAGACGTCATTCACCGCGTATGAACAATTACTCGCTTTGGTGAACACTCAAGATTTGACTCGTCTTACGGTCGAGTTTCTTCCGGGTTGCGAGCACTCCCAAGATCTCTTCCCTACATGGATCTATACGGTATTCCCGTTCGTTCACCCTGATTTACGACCACCATATCCGAGGGTGAAGGAATTCAAGCTGGAACTCCATCATTTTCAGAGTGCGAGTGGTTATATCTGTGGCATCTTTCGGGCGATGCCTAGCGCGGAAAATATCACGCTCATACTGCACCACGAAGACCCCAAGCTGATATACTGCTGGGAGGAAATGATGGCCGCATCCTCGCAGGGACTTCGCTCTCTGCGCATTGAGCTTCCGAATGCCTGCCCTCATGATTTTGCACCGGAAGTTGGACGATTGGCGGATTTCTTTGGAGATGGATATTGGGATCAACTCGAGATATTTGAGTTGCAATTTCGGTCATCCGACGATGCCGAACATGAGAAAACTAGGTTGCATCGCGTCCTGGGGGAAAAATTACGGTGGATGGAATGATCGCGACTCGGATAGTCGTGAAGGTAGAAATTACTTGCGTATCGATTATATTCAATATAATGATTAGAATAATCACATTCCCCTCTGTGATTTCATGGGGTAATCTCTAATGTTTCTTTGACGCATGAATTCGTGGTTGATTGAGAATGAGAGGGGTGACGCGACGGTGAGACTCTGAGAGGATGTTGCCAGCCAGCCATGCCACGATGTGCCGCGTCCACTCCTTCAACACGCACCACCACCATCGAAGACCTTTATAACTCGCAACCTCAGTAAGGCTCCTCGCCCTCTCGTACTTGAACTTGCGCTCTTGCGAACGCGCTCGCGATGGGCTGGAGAAAGGTTGGAGGCGACGGAGAGGAACTATGTCGGTTGATCGATTACCTGGTCGACGGAATGCAGACGTTGAAGTCTTCGATTCAGATGGGGCGACGGTTGGATGGTAAGGGAAAGATGAAGGTGGGATCGAAGGAATTGTGGTGCTCTGGTCTTTATTGGTGCGTTGATCGTCTCTTTCCAGAGCGAACTTGATTTTCATTTGCCTTGCATCTCCAGTGATCGCGCTGGTAACAGCACCCGTCCTAGCGTTGAGAACACGAAGATCGCACTTAGGCAAATGAAAGATGCGAAAGCGCTGCTATCTTCTATTTCCAAATCATTGGACGATACGATTCAAACGGTCACAGACGACACTTCCATCGATTGCCGAGCGGTTGGTCTCTCCTCCCTCCCAGACGACCTACTCACGTACATCTTCGAGATATACGTTGAGATGAGCGTCTCACCTTTTGAACGCATCGACTCCGACATCTCTCCTCAAATTCTTGCATCCGTCTCCAGGCGCTTCCGCCAGGTCGCACTCGATAGCCCCGGCATCTGGAAGCATGTATCCTATCGAGACTGGACAAAAACTCTGCTCTTGTATAAGGAAAGATGTCCAAATCCCATCATCCACATAGATAGCACGCATGACGCGCTACCTCCTGTGAAAATGGACAAGTTCCACATATACCCTTATCAACAATGGCGTGGACTTCGCATTGCGTACAACGACAAATACGAGGGCCATCTCTACTTTCAGCATCTGCATCAGATTATCCGAAGCCCTCTCGACGCGCTCGAGGATCTTATGATCTGCAACGATAACATGAATAAGCGGGATGAAACTCCGCTTTTCGTTCAGCTGGACGGCGACGATTTGCGTAGTTTGTCTTCTTGGCAGATGCCGAATCTAACCCACCTCGACCTTCGTAACGTCCTTCCTTTGGCACCTCTGCAATGCAGCAACGTCACTTCGTTTAGAGTTCATGTGGATAATTACACCGAAGAACACGAAGATCTGAACATGGTTGCATTCCGAAGCCTACTGCAGTCAATGCCGAAGATGCAATCACTTCACATCGCTCTGCTTGACTTGGCCGATGCCTTCAGCAATGCGCCGTCGGGTCCGGTTTCATTACCAGAATTAACGTCTTTCAAATTCGAAGTCGGAGGGACGACATCAGATCTGGTGGTCAGACGAATCATGGAACTCGTGGTTACCAATGAGTTGACTCGTCTGGCACTCAGCTTCTATCCCTGCCACACCAAAAAAGAGGATATTTTCGACAACTGGGTCTCCACAATTTTCATTCGCAGAATCCCGTCATCTAACGTTGGATACACGCCTTTCGTGAAGGTCGAAGAATTTTCTCTTGATGTCGAGCGTTTTCGGGGTTCGGTTGGAACCTTCTATTCCATATTTTCCGCGATGCCCGACGTGCATACCATGTCTCTAATCCTACCCGAAAACGCAATGCTACCTTTTGGGAAAATACCCATGAACTTGGATAACGGCGATTTGCATAGACTTCGCTCTCTGCATATAAAGTTTCTAAAGGCTTCAAGTTATCCAGACGGTTTTACAGATCATCTATATAATCTCGACGAGTTCCTTAGGGATGGGCATTGCAAGGAACTCGAGAGGGTGGAGATACAACATCGACGGACGGATAACGTCGCAGAAGCGAAAGCTCAACTCCAAAAGACGCTCGGAAAAAAGCTACACTGTTATACATGATCATGGAACAACGATCGATTCGTGCGCTAGAAGCAACTGAATTATTTTTCAAAATAAATGTACATATACTCAAGCTCCGTCTGGATCTACGTACAGCTACTTAAAGCAATGGTTCATGTACTGCAAGTTGAGGTTTTAGCTGTGAGCCGTTGTGAGCGACAATGAATTCGGAGGGCACGTCGCGATGTGCGTCATGTCCACGTGGCGACGGGTTTCTCTTCGATTCCCGTTACCTTTCCTTCTCCTTTATAAAACTAGATGCGAGGAACCCATCGTATTCATGAACGCAGACGACGTAGTATCCATCGCAAATTCTATGGCCAAGCTCTACTACGCGTATCCCAACTTGAATCGAAGTTTGCGAGAGCTCCATTTGACTTACACCGACATATCTCTTGGACATATCTCCTATGACTTGCTGAAACACATGATTAAACAGCCATTTGAGGCGCTCGAATATCTATCAATCTGCAATGACCCATCAATTTCCGACGAGGACCGGGAGGATTTCGAACTTCCAATCCGCATGGAACCCCGCGATTCAGACATAATTTGCTCATGGGAGATGCCAAAGCTGACCCACTTACGACTGCACAATGTCTACCCTCAAAACCCTCTCAAATGCGAGAACGTGACGCATTTCACCTTCGAAGTGGATCGATCGGACGAGGAAGACTTGGACATAACCGTCTTCTGTCGACTGTTGCAGTCGATGCCAAAGATCCAAGCCCTTTCCATCGCATTGAATGCAAATGTTGCCTTCGCCATCGGTCCACCCGCTCGCCTCGCACTCCCATGCTTGGAGTCTTTCCAACTCAGAATCGGCGACGAAACTCCTTCATCCACGATCAGTGAAATCATATCGACCATTAGCGTGCAGGACATAAAACATCTGTCGCTCCAATTTTCCGGATCTTTCAATTGCGACGAAAACCTTCTAGAGAGGTGGATCATCGCCCTCACTCCGTATGCGAACGGAGAACTTGAACTTGAAGGAGAACCCGAGTTGCAATTTCCATTCTCGAGGTTAGAAAACTTCACGTTGGAGGTGGTGCATTTCCAAGGCTCGAACATACCATTTGGCCGACTGTTTCAAGCCATGCCAAATGTTCGACACGTCTCGCTCAAATTACCCGGAACAGCCGATCTGGTCTTCGATGAGGATTGGAAGGATGCGGACGTTAATATTCTTCGATATCTTCGTACCCTGCGACTTGCATCCACACAGTCTTCCCCAAACGACTTTTCATGTCAATTATCCGGGATCGAAGAATTCTTCAGTGACGGATATTGCCAGGATTTTGAGAGGCTCGAGGTGCAACTTCGTCAGCCTTATCATTTAGTGACGTCAAAAGCTCGACTCTTCAATTTCCTAGGAGAAAGGCTTCGTTGGGTCGAATGCTAAATTTGTGCAAACACATCAACAATTTTGTTTAGGAGTTTCGGAGAATCTGCTACTTTCTTATTTGTAACTAAGTGGAATAGAAACTAGCTTTTGCCATGTTGTCTCGATACTGTGTTTTGAAATTTGAGTCGAAATGTCCGATGAGCCTTGGCCTGCTTCGCTCACGCGAGCCACGCGACATTTGGCACGCCGACCTCCTTGACGACGTCCTCCATCCTCGATTGAACGCAAACCTCTTCCACCATCGGAAAGCCGGTCAAGATCGTCAAACAAGCTCTCTTAAAGCCGTACGCTGTCGCACGGTACTTAAATCTTGGGGATCTCGTTAGAAATGGGCTGGAGGAGGGTCGGAGACGACAGCCAGGAATTATGTGATTTGCTCGATTACCTGCTCGATGGCTTGAAGACGCTAAAGACGTCGATTGAGATGGGTATGAGGTTGGATGGGAAGGATGAGACGAAGGTGGATTCAAAGGAACTGTGGTGCGGTGGCTTACTTCGGTGCGTTGCTCGACTCTTTGAAAGCAAATCATATTCTAACTTACCTTGCAACTCAAGAGATTCCACAAGCGACGAGAAGACAATTCACGTCAAGAATGCAAAGATAGCGCTCAGACAAATGAAGGATGCAAGATCGATGCTGTCTTCCGTTTCGAAATCTCTGGACGACGCGATCCAGACGGTCACAAGCGGCATTTCCAACGATTGTCGAGGAATCGGCCTCTCCCACCTCCCCGACGACTTGCTCACCTACATCTTCGAGATGTACGTTGAAATGAGCGTTGAATTCAACGAATATGTCGACGAGAAGATATCACCTCAAACTCTTGCGTCTGTCTCGAAGCGCTTCCGCCAGATCGCACTTGGTTGTTCGAGCCTATGGAGGCACGTCTCCCTTCCATTCCCAAGAGAGCTGCTTTCCTTGCACGGAGACAGATGTTCACACCCCATCATTCATATCGACACATTCCGCGACTCACCTCCGACGAATCTGGAGAAATTCGACGTCATTCCGTATTCTCAATGGAGAGGCCTTCGCATGGTATACAGAAATGAAGACGAGGGGCACCTCTACTTTGAACATTTGAAGTCGATGATCCAAAGTCCTCTTGAAGCACTCGAAAATCTTTTGATTTGGAATGAAAACGGGGAATACCATTCCGAAGAGCGAGAAATTCCGCCTTCCGTCCACCTGGAGGGCGACGATTTGGACACTCTATCTTCGTGGCAGATGCCAAACCTCACCCGCCTCGAATTGCGAAATGTCGTCCCGATGGGACCCTTGCATTGCAGCCTGAGTAATGTCACATCATTCTCGTTTGGAGTGCTACACTTCGAAGATCGTGGAGACATGAGTTTGGACGCATTCCGGCGCCTACTGGAGTCGATGCCAAAGATCCAAGATCTCCAGGTAACTTTGGCGGACGTGACCGAAATATTCGACGATGCATTACCAGCTCCGCCTACACTACCACACTTGACATCTTTCGAGCTTGAAATCCGTGGCTCGACATCGATTGACGTGGTCTATCGGGTCATGACACTCTTGAACACCAAGGAGTTGACACACCTCGCGCTCAGGCTCTTCGCGTACGAACCCTCGAACAAAGAGAGCGAGAATCTTTTCATTGCCTGGCTCCTTGCTATCTTCGCCAATAGACCTTCACCCACGCATGATGAAAGCATACCGTTCGTCAAATTGGAAGATTTTTCTTTGGAAGTCCAGCGCGTCCGAGGTGACAGAAAGGCATTTCATCTGATGCTCTGCGCGATGCCCAATGTGCAATCCATCTCGCTAAACCTGCCTAGGGATAACGAACTTTTTTTTGAGAAGGAGATGAAGAGTAAAGGCGCGTTTCGGCGACTTCGCTCTCTGCGGATAAAGCTACCGCAGGCTTGCCCAGACGACTTCACGGCGCAACTTATATATCTCAACGATTTCCTTCGGGATGGACACTATAAGGAGCTCGAAATGTTGGAGATAGAGTTTCGACGGCAAAGGTCAGCAGCACCCTCGAAAGCTCGACTCTTCAAGATGCTTGGAGATAAATTACGCTGGATCGAATATTGATTCTGTATCATTTTCTCGTGCTAGAGTCGTTGAGAATGATGTTTGAATCAACCTCTAATCTCGCATCTGTGATCGCATTCAGGAAACGCCTGTAAATGCGTAAAAATATCGTATCATTTACAGCCTTCCGCTGGGAATTTCGAGCACAGGTGGCAGCACAGCTGACGCGAGCCGCGTTCGCAACGGACCCGCTGTCCTTGGACGTCAACCACCACTACCAAGTGGCACGAACGTCATCCTCATCGTCTTACTAGTAAAATCAACTTCGTCTCATCACTTTGTCTCCATACTCAGAACACGCCTGTTGTGTCTTCAAAGAGATCGATCACATCCACGATGAGCTGGAGAAAGCTCGACGACGACGGGAAAGACCTGTGTCGTTCGCTCGATCACATCCTCGACGGCGTCCAGGCTTTGAAGGATTCGATTCGAAGGGGTGACAGATTGGATGACCGAGGAGAAATGAAGGTCGATTTTAAGGACATATGGTGCCCTGAACTCTTTGCGTACGTCGTCCACCTTGAAAATATTAATCCGAACGTACTTCTGATGCATGCATTGAATCATTGCAGTAACGGAAGGTCCTTAACCGACGCTCCTCTCGATGTCCAGGAAACGAGAGCGTCACTTAGACGTATGAAGGACGCGAAGAATACCTTGTCCTCGCTTTTGGAGTCTATCGATGAGACGATAAAAAATGTTGCGAGCGTCACCGCCATTGACTTTCGCGCTGCTGGGCTCGCCTCTCTTCCCGACGACGTACTCGCCATCATTTTCGAAATGTGTGTCGATATGAATCCGTCTAAATACTCCGGAAACGACTACACGGTCAGATACTCTACTAGGATCTCATCGGTCTGTCAGCGATTCCGCCAGCTCGCGTTGCAGCTTCCCGACCTTTGGAAGTCCGTATCACTCTCGTTTCCTGACGCGATGCTTTTCTTGTATAAAGAAAGGTGTCCCAGTCCCGTCGTCTATATGAATCACCGATTGCCTCGGAGTTTCGAGTTCTCGAAGATGCTCGACGTGGTCCATCCTTCCCATCAATGGCGCGAACTGCATTTGCGTTTCTGGGACGGAGATCACGTTCAACAGTGCCTCGAGGGACTGTATACCGTCGTGGGACAAACTCCTTTCACAGCTCTCGAATATCTCTCAATCTGCGACAATCTCACAATTGACGGAGACTTCCTGGACGAAGACTCAGATCAGTGGACCTCGATCTATTTGCCAGGGGGTCAATCTCCCACCATATCTTCATGGCAGATGCCGAAGTTGACGCGCCTAAAACTTCGAAACATCCTATCGCACCCTCCTCTGCACTGCGAGAACGTGACATGGTTCTGCTTTGAGCTATGCAACGTGGAAGAATCGTTGAGGCTGGAGGTTTTGCAAAAGCAGCTGCAGTCGATGCCGAAATTGCAAACACTTTCGGTGACTATCAGCCTCGCGTGTCCATTCGACTCCATCGAGTCTTCGCATATTAATCACTCGCCATTAACTCCAAGCTTGACCAACCTGGAGCTCAAGATCGGGGAAGACACGCCAGATCTTATGATTTCTCAAATTTTGGCCCTCGTGAATACCAAACAACTAATTCGCTTCAAACTCAGTCTGGAAGGCCGCCTGTGGAAAGACACTCAATTTGACGAATGGGTGAATGCCATCTTTCCCAGGACAGCGAAAGCATTCGCCAACGTGAAACACTTTACGCTGGATGCCACTCATAATCGCGGGTCTTATAATTCCTATGATCGAATCTTCACTTCGCTACCAAATGCGCAAGAAGTTTCGCTAATACTTCCCCACCATGCGGAAATTGGATTAGGAGGAAATCTGGTAAAACGAGGCGCGTTCAGGCACCTTCGCTCTCTGATAATCGAGGTGGTGCACATAGATACAGGCTCGGGTCCATTAGAGATCGGTGTGGGGAGGATGGCCTTAAACACGCTCATCAAGAGGTTACATCGCGAGGGCTCTGAAGGATTAGAAGTGCGAAATCGGACATCTTACTCCATGTCTGAAGGCAAGGCCAACTTACAAAAGCTTCTCGGAGAAAAGTTACGGTGGATTGATTACGGGAGTGACTGACAATGAATACTGGAAGGATGGTCCGTCTTTCGTTTGTGAATAGATGTAAAATATAGAACTGTCGTGGTACGCTATGCCCACCCTCTGTAATTATTTTTTCCTCATTTTTTGGCCATAGATTTGTTGCCGTCGGAGTTGATTCGAGAGTTGAGTCGAAATCGCGTCGCGGTTCGCGTCCATTGACATGACCTTCGACCACAACCACGACCACCTCTGGGCATTTCGACTCTGAGACCACTCCCCTTCCTCATAATCAACGTATTCAGCTCGCATTCGCGTAGAGCCATCAATCGTCAACATTTCTAGGTTGACTTGGAGGGAGATAGGCGATAATTGATAAGAATTTTGACATTCGATCGACGGCGTGCTCGACGACGTCCAGGCGTTAAAGAGCTCATATTTGGGGCATCAGAGACTGAACAGACGAGATGAGGTGATGCGAGCTACGAAGGGTGCTTGGTATCCTGAATCCTGAGGTACACGGGTGCGGTATCTTTTATTTGCAATCGAACAAAAATTCAACGCACATTTGTCGTCCGTTTTAGATTGCAAATTCAATCGACGCTAAGGGCGTTGAAGCGACACCGAAGGCGTGAAGAATATCCCGGATGTACGCTACTCCTGGAATCGGTGCTACTTCCGCCTCTACGAAAAAATTTATTCGTCGTAAAATCGTACTTCAGCTCTCTAGACGTTTGACTGGCATATCTGAGCACTTGCACGTTCATGATCTTCGGAATCCGCCAGAGTCAATACCAAAAACCCACTTGCTCTCTATTACTTTCGGCTATGGATTTCTCAATCATAGAATCATGGCTGCCATCGCTATAATAATGACCAAACGGTAAATCTGACGCATCTCAGCCTCAAGATCGCACTCATGACGCGAATCAATACGAGTACCCACTTTTAATCCCTCGTCAATCCACGGAAAGACACTATCCTCTTGCTCCGTGGTCAAGTTTTTGAAAGACGTCCGAATCTAACAATCTATCCAATGTAATTTATCTTTGAACAAAAACTGAAGCCGTGCCTTTTCTTCGGCTGAAAAACAGGGAACCCTGTTTCGCACTTTCATCTCCTCGAATTCGTCGCAATACCGACTGAAACAGAGAGCCTCAAAGCCGGAGTATAAGAGAGGGTGACAGCCCACGGGGGATTTGTGATATAACGATGTCTTCACCATGAAGACTTCAATATGTAGAGATCGAAGATGTTGGAAGGCGCCACCCGCTATCCATTGCTCTGCGATCCACAACTTCGAATTTCGAGGTATTTTCAGAGAGACATGCCGGACGTTTGGAAGCGAAGTAAAGATGTGTTCGAAGGAAGGGGGTGATCCTGGTAAGTCGACGGCATCCAGAGTAAATTCTTCGACACACGCGAAAGGTGCCGAATCTCCTGCGCTCGCCTTCAAGAAAAGAGCATCGACCCACATCTCGAATACGGCTTCGCCCTGACCTTCTGAATGTGAGTTTCCACTTCGCAATTTGAGTGCCAGACGCGTCAATTTCCGGGTATCAACGAGAGTCATGAAGCGAATGATTGTATCGTCTGGCGTATCGACCTCGATTCCAAGATCAAGGTGCGTCAATCTAGGAAGTGCCGCTGTTAGGCCACTGGTCTGAGGAGTGTCTTCCAAGTCAGTATTGAAAGTGACTTCCGTATCGAAATGAATCAAGAGTGATTCGATTTTCGGCATCCACCCGAACAGATCCTGGAATTCCGATAGTTCGAGACGGTCGTCTTCGCACAGATCGGAGAGTCGAATGGAAAGGCGAGTTACGTTTCCACATTGCAAAGGCATGTGGGGCATGAAATTCCGAAGCTCGAGATGAGTCAACTTCGGCATCTGCCATGAAGACACGAAGCTCATATGCTTCTCATCCAGATAAATAGAAACACCATATTCTCCCCAATATTCCCTATCTGGATTTCCACACGCTTCCCTCTCTGAATCTTCGTCCTCTGGATCTTCCCGAAGGTCGTTGCTGATCGAAAGGTATTCGAGAGAGTGGAAAGGTTCCATGACAAGAGGCTGAAGGCGCTCAAAGTAGCGATGTGCATGGTCTTCGTTGAGGAAATCAAATTGCAGCTCTCGCCATTGCGTGTACGGATGAATCTTGTCAATCATATCCGCGTGCGTATGCAATATGTCTCTCGCCGGAAGGATATGGACGGAGGGGTTCGCGCATCTTTCTCTATGCAGACGAAGTAGTTCCTTTGGGTATGCGAGAGAGATGTGCCTCCAGAGATTCGGAACGTGATGGACGATCTCGCGGAAGCGTCTGCAGACGGACGAAAGTATCAGAGGAGAGTTGTGCGGAGGGATGTAGAATTCGTCGTAATCTGGTATAATGCACTCGTCGATGTACATTTCGAAAATGTGGGCAAGGATATCGTCGGGGAGAAGAGCGAAGCCATCCGCCTGACAATCCTTGATGGTAGCATCTGTAACTGCTTGAATCGTGACGTCCAACGATTTCGTGAGTTGAGCAAGAGTTTTCTTCGCGTCTTTCATTTGTCGCAGCGTAGCCTTCGTGTCTTCAGACGCGGGGGTAGGCGACCTTGAGTTGCAAGCAAACAACACCCAGCGTCAAAGTCAAGTTCAATTGCAGACGATTGGGTAACGCACCGAAGAAGTTCAGGACACCATACTTCCTTCAAATCCATCTTCAATCCACCTTTCCCATCCAGCATCCGACCCATTCGAACAATCTCCTTCAGCGCTTGCACGGTTTCGAGCAGGTATTCCAGCGAGCGGCAAAATTCTCGCCCTTCGCCTCCGAGTTTCTTCCATCCCATCGCGAGGGTGTTTTTGAACGATTTTGGGTCCTGCGAGCTCAAAGTAGAGGATAAGACTCAAGAAGTACTAGTGTGACAAGAAGTTATCGATGTGTGTATCTGTACTTGCGAGAGCGATTGTTGGTTAGCGTGATGGTCGTTGGTCGTGGTCAGCTGTGGACACGCGTCCAACTACTTGAACTCGTCGAACTAAATCACTGAGCTTTTGGCGACGAGACCACATTGCCGTCAAACATAACTTGAATTTTTGGGTAAAGAAACACATTTATAGAATGTTATATAACGAATCTCTACCAGACCGGGCTAGGCCTCCCGCAGTCAATCCACTGTAGCTTTTCCCCGAGAAGATTCTGTAGTCTGGCCTTTCCTTCGGTCAAGTCATAGGAAGTTCGATTTCGCACCTCCAAACTTTCGAAGTCCTTGCAATGCGGACTTCGGAAGAGAGGGTCGAAATTCGAACGACCTTCATCCAGGAGACACTGGTAGCCGGGTGTTTGCACGAGTTCGATCCTCAGCGAGCGGAGGCGCCAAAACGCGCCTTGGTCCAACCAGTGTTCCAAAATCTGTATATCCGCGTATTGAGGAAGAACTAGCGAAACCTCTTGTACTCTCGGCATCGAGGCGAAGATCTCTTCGAAGGAGCGACTTGAGCCTCGGAAGCTACCGACATTCAACGCAAAACGTTCCACATTCCGGAATACTCGTCCACCAGTCCTAGGCTCGATGAAGAACGCGTGTACCCATGCGTTGAAATCCCGCTCTATCGGTAAAACCTCGCTCCATAAATCGAACTTGAGGCGTGATAGACTCTGGGTATCCACGAGGCCCTTGAACTGAGTGATAGCAAGGCCTGGTGTTGAACCCTCGACCTTAAAATCAAGGGAAGTCAAGTCTGGTAGCTTCACGGGATGATTGACCCTCCCAGTGAGATCGAAAGAGCAATCGACGCTGAAAGCGACCGAAAGCGTCTGCATCTTCGGCATTGACTCCAGCAGCCTTCGCAAGGCCGCCAAGTTCAACGGGTCCTTCGCATTGCGTAGCTCAAACGAGAACGATGTGACGTTCTCGCATTGTATAGGTTCCAAAGGCAGGACATTCCGAAGTTCGAGACGAGTTAACTTTGGCATCTGCCACGAACACAATTCCGGAAAATGCCCTCCCAACGCATAGATGGAAGCCGAGAGTCCTATTCTCCCGCGCGGTTCGTCCAGCAAATCGTTGCGAATAGAGAGATATTCGAGCGATTTGAGAGGGGTTTTGCCAATCGCAGACCTCAATCGCTTGATGTAGAGTTGCGCTTCGTCCTCGCATGCAACATGTACATGCAATTCTCGCCATTGATGGGGTGGGTGAACCGTGCCGAAAATCTTTGAGCGTTTGTAGCGCCCAAAATCCTCTGTAGCCGGGCTGATTTGGACGATGGGATTCGAGCACCTTTCTTTGTGCAAGAGAAGGAGTTTCTCCGGGAACGAGAGCGTCACGAGCTTCCAAAGGTTGGGAAGCCGTAGGGCGATTTGACGGAATCGCCTGCAGACTGACGAAATCACCAGAGGAGGGTATAAAATTTTTCTGTATTCTCCGTTCGTAGGAATTGAGAGCTCGTCGACGTACATCTCGAAAATGATCGCAAGTATGTCGTCCGGGAGGTGGGAGAGGCCGTCCGCGCGAATGTCCTTGATGGTGAGCTCGCTAACGGCATGGATCGCTTCGTCGATCGATTTCCAGAGAGAGGATAGGATGTTCTTAACGTCTTTCATCCTTCTTAGCGACGCTTTTGCATCCTTTGCGATGACAGAGGTGACGGTAGAGGAGCTATTACGCGTCGCAGTGCGTCAGATGTGAGTTCAAATGGTAAGGGTGGGCGACGCACCTAAAGAGCTCAGGACACCATATTTCTTTCGTGTCAATCTCATCTCCTCCTCCTCTTCCTTCCATTCTCCTCCCCTCCCGAGCCGAGTTCTTCAAAGCGTGGATGCCGTCGAGCACGTAATCGAGCGAACGACAAAGGTCCTGCCCGTCGTCGTCGAGCTTTCTCCAGCTCATTTTCAGTGTCGTTGATCCCCTAAAGAGTCAAAAGCTGCTTTCCAGACAGGCGATGGAATGAGAGATAGAGAATTCAGGATGGTCTCGCGACGAAAAAGTTTGAGGTGGTGATGGTGGTGATGGTTGATGACAAGAGTCGTGGACGCGTCGGACAACTCTCTCGCGTCAAAGGTACCAAAGCTGAGCACTCTCATTTCGAAGCCAAAAACTCAAACAGCTCACGGAAAATAATTCTTCAGAGCATATTTTTATAGGCCGACATTTACGAGTTTATACATGTTAGATTTTGGGTGAGACGTAACCGTGCTATTGGGGCAATCTGTACGAAGAGAGCTCAGACGGTAGCACGGGGGCAAACGGTCTAATTGTATTCACCTGTACGAAGAGAGCTAATCTACATGAGTACAGGTGCTAGGAACATAACGAGACAACGAGCAACTCACCTCAGACGGTAGCACGGGGGCAAACGGTCTGAGGTGTAGCGATACAGGCGGGCAGGCTTAAGTGAGAACGGACAGGCGCCGTAGCGCGTACAAAAAGGTAAGGAAAAATACTACTACGCTCGTGAAACAGACTGACAAGTACATACGTGCGTACAGAAGTCCAAGAATAAAGAGAACGACGTAGCTCGCTCGCGCTTTCAAGCGCGAGGCCGTTTACAGCGGAGACGTCGGCGGACTACGCAAGAGCTTGCCGACGCTCATAACTCCAACA
>KQ086109.1:0-55575 GCA_001020605.1 Schizopora paradoxa | reverse complement strand
TTATATTTCTTCGAATGGAGCGCATTCAACGCCTCCAGCGCGTTCGCTTGCAGCGCCAAGACGCGCACTTCGGTGATCAGAAACATCTTCAAATTCCTTTGAATCGACTTCGGCAGCTTATTGAAGTCCTTCAGAGCCGCTAAGGACGCGTCGATATTTCTCTCTTTCAACTTCTGGAGACGAAAGCGGAAGGCTTCCAGTATAGTGAAGCCATCTTGATTTAAAATGTCCACGATGGAAGTTGAGCTGGACGGGCTGGGACTTGGAATAAGAGTCGGTGTTGGGCAGATCGTCACGGTCTTCTGAATCTCTGGTTGTTCGCTCGAGACGGATGGCGCACTCGCGTGTATTGGGTTGAGCAAAGCACTGGCACCTGATATAAGATCTTGGATACACTGGAGCGCGGCGGGATCCATGTCCTCCCATTCATCCGGCTCGTGTTTGTAGAAGTGGCGGAGGGCTAATTGGAAAGGATATTCTTCGAGCTCCTCGTAAGTGCGTTCAGGGAAGAATGGTTTCAAGCTAGCCTTGAATTCCTTCTCTATCGTTTCTTTATTTTCGGTTCCCAATTTCTTCTGTTCGTAGAGACGCCGGGTCGCATCGTGAACGACCTTGCACAGATCTCCGTCTACGGTCATTGATAGGTGTGTCGTCCTGGGATTGCTCGCTGAAACGCGTTGAAGATGGTGTCGACGTTCGACTTTGGGGACGCGTAACTCGCTTTCGAAATCGTGAAAATTCTTCTAATGACAAATTTGGTCTCACGAATACACGATGTTTTATTTTTACCTTCTTGTGAGTTCTCAGTCTCTCGCCCATGTTCCTTGGGATGGCGATTGATTCTTCGATGTTCATTAACGTTCATTTTTTGGAGGGAACATTGCAAGAAAATGCGATGTCATACAAAGGAAATATATACATACCACAGCAACAGTTGACACAGCAACAACTTCCATCTCGGACCTTGACCTGCAAGTCAGAGCGTGGTCAGGCCGGCCGCGGGTCAGGTCGAGGTCAACGTAAGGTCGACCTCGGTCACGCAGGGAAAATGCCAAACAATTAGAAATTAAATTGAAAGAGTAATTGTGCGTACACAGAACCGAGCATCTTCTACCACAGACTCATCGGGCACCGACACTGCTCCCAGGCCACATCATCCACCCCATCGAATCTTCCTCGCCCAAACGTTCTGTAATTTGGTAAGTTGTGTTATATGCCAGTGTATCCACCTATTTATGGCTAACATGTGTAGTAGTTTCAATCAGCATTTAGTCGTGAAGATGTAGAACAGATGGGACGTACTAGTACCAGAATTGCTGCAGTTGAACATCGAATGAGGTGCGTGCCTCCTTCCTACGACTTTCCCATGGAGCCGTGGACAGCTACTATGTCTCTCCCTCCCCCCACAACTCCGGATGGCGGAACTTGAAGATCTCCACATTGACCTTCACAAGCTCTCTCTCCAGCTTCCAATACTGGCGCAAGAGCTCTTGCTCCTTCTCTGGCAAGTCCTCTATCGGTGTAAGGGGCTGCTTGGGCTTCCGCAGAGCTGTCTTCGAGTCCTGCGGACCTGCCGCGCGCTCTCCTCCTGCAGAGGTCGTTGGACCGCTTGCGTCCGGGTCACACGAGGAGGGTACGTTCTTGTCGCTCACACCAGAGATGACCGCCTCCGTGCGCGTCGTCGAGGGCTGCAGGCGCGTGTCGGATCGTGTCGAGCGTTCACCCAGCCTCGCTTGTGTCCCCTCCCCTTCCTGTACCGACGTTGGCTCCGCGCGCCCCCCACGCTTCCCTCCTCTGTTGCGCTCCCTTGCCTTCCGCTCGGACTCGGGCTCGATGGACAGCGCCTTCGGTCCTCGCTCCGTCGGCAGGGGGTGCACGCGGTTGATCAACTCGAAAGCACCCAGCACAGTCCCCGTCTCCACATCCCTCAGGTTCAGAAGGGGGTAGTACACACGTACGTATGCCTGCAAACGGTGTCCGAGTCAGTAACCCCTGAAAGCCTTCTGACTTGCACGCAACGCACCACCTCTGGCTCGATCTTCCCCCACCACCTCCCTAACGCAGCCTCTGTCCGCTCGTCGTCGTTCTCCGGGAGGGCGTCCTCCCATTTCGTGAGCCAACCAAGGACGACATCCCGGTCGACACCTCGATAGGACGCTAAGTCTGTTGATTTCGCCCTTGCCGTTGCCACCCGCCCCTCGCCCGCGACGTGCGCCAGCAGAGCGTTCATTGTCGCGGTCGCGTCCAAGTCGCGTCTCTGTCAACGCCCTTCGCCCTTGTCCGCCCGCGTCAAATTTCACGTGATCAGCACCGCCCCGTCGCGCTAGTTGCCATTCTACAGAATCTACTGCACTACGAAAAATGTTGCCAACTCACCTCGGATAACAGCGGGACAATATCGTACGGCAATTGTCAGTGCGAACTCACTGTATTGATCAAGGCATTGTCGAGCTCCAGGTACGACTTTCAGAGCGGTTTCTGTATACTGTACCCTTTCGAACAGTTCTGCAGGGGGTTGTGACCGTGACATTAAAATCAGATTCTGCGGTTCTGCCGCTCAGGATTTCGGCGTGACAATGTTGGGTGAGTTCTGCGCCGCGAAGCGGCGCCGGCCAAAATTTGACCTACATGTACAGAAATCTGCCCGTGACAACGAAATTTTGCTTCGGCAGAAGCCTTTGTGACGAGTGACGAACGTACCGATTTCTTTTCGGCGGAGGGGCCTGTGATGCGTGACGGGCAGAATTGATCGAAAGGGTACAGTAATTTAAGCGCGGGGGTAATTAAATTAGAGATGGGAAGGCAATTTGTGATCAAATGGTCGTAGACGTCACGGTTGTGCACACACCCCAATATAACCTGTTGAATGAAGTCCGACACTTCGAGCCAGCTCAGAGGAAGAAGATAACAATATTCAATATTCACAAAGACCGGCGAACTTGCGCATCCGTACAGCCTGAAAGACACTACGAAAGAAACCACCATGCCTTCCACCATTCCTCTTCGCGGGGTGGATGGATCTCATTCGCCGCAAACAGATGACACCGAACCCACTCCCAGTGCTTGAGGTAGGTAGGAGGAATATTATATTAGAGATTTCATTACTCCTCAAGCGATGAGAGACAGATCACCGGGGCATACACACCTTGACCAAAATACTCGAGATGAGCTGGAATAGTTCCCAACACGACGGAATCGCTGCAAGTAGGGTCTTCTCCGCCACTACATTCTTTGACATTCGTTGTAACCGCTAGCCGAAAGAGAAATTTTAAGTAATTCAGTGTTTTTTCGAAGGAGAACGGTTGACGAACGACTTACAAGGGTCTGCGAAGTTCCAATATTGCGTTGCACTAATAAAGAGGTACGTGATTCGCTATGGATTAGGACATCGTTACCACGTAGAAAAACATACTGATGTTGATATCCAAGAATTTGAGGAGGCACCAGGGGCACTATGTCTCTTCGACACATCACCTTAGCCAATCCAGAAGGTATTTCTCAATATATACTACTCACCTGTGGTGTGTACGGCTTAGAAACTCATTAGTCAGAATCTATCGTACACGACGACGACGAAAAAAACAAGCAACTCACCTCTAAATATATTCTCGACTCCGATCAAGCTTTCTGCCAACGCCGCGTATGCTGGATTCCCAGTCCTCGGCTGCCCAAACGTATACAACTTCATAGGATGTCCGGGAAAGTTCGCAGCGAGCGAGACTGCGCCCAAGGAAGCCAAAGCGGAACCCAAGGAATGACCCGTCGCGATCAACGTGTAATTCGGATGCTCATCCAACTGCTGCGCCACTGCAGACGTGACCAGAGATGCAACGCTGTTGAGTGCAACGAGAAATCCTTGATGGACGAAGACTCCGTTTACTTGTCCGCTCGAAAGGCCGGGAGTCGAGAACTGGGTCTGAGCGAAATCTGCGTCTGTAGCCATGTCAGTTTTCGTATATAATGAGAGGGGAGTTAGGAATTAGTGACTCAAGGACGTACCCGTCAAGAAATCCTGTAGTTGTAAGCTGCCTCGATACGCCACAACTATTTCTTGCCGACTATCATCTCGAGCGATGTGACCTTGCGTATTCGTAGCAACATCGCTGAACTACATGATCCAAACGAATGAGTCAGCTCACAACAGAACCCCAAGAAAAATAAACCATACCTGAAGGACGAGAGTATTCCCCAAGGGACTGGGACAAGCTGACAAGTACGCGCCCGACGAGTAGTTCGTGTACCGAACAAAATCCTCCAACAGGGATTGCGAAATGGCGGCACGTTTCGCAAGATTTCTTCGCGAGGTCGTGGGGCGAGCCGCTACGAGATCAGCGACGAAGAGTAGGCTTACTAGAGCGAAGAAGAACGCAAAAAGAACATTGGACGACACCATCCTTTGCAGCTCAACGAGTGAAGAAGTCGAGGAAGGGGTTGTTGAGATACAAACGAAGCATACACCGCGCTTTTATGTGTCGACTCTCGAACGATGAAGACCTGAAGGGGTCTACTTTCTTTTCCTTGTCGTTCTCGAAGGTAACGATATTACCTCACGAGGGAGAGATCAGGCCACCATCTCGCAGATTTCATAACTTTTCGCTTGTCAAACAAAAAAGAAAGCAGTCGGGTTCAGCAATGACCTCCAAAGGTAAGATCGTTTCTCTAGCTGGTCATTAGAAGCGCAGCAAACAGCATCAAATGCAATACCGCACCTTTCCGGTCGGCGACATCTTCGGATATTGAATAAAAGAGAAGCAAAAGGAAGAAGAGGAGCCATGATCAGCAGCGGTCGCATAGAAACAGAAAGTAGGTCACGCACGTACACCGATATTCTAAAAACAACGCATTCCGAACGCGGCTCTCAGCTCAGTGCCATGTGTCTTCCACTGGAAGACAATTGCAAGCGGTCACGACCATGGAGGTCGTCGGCGACAGTGTCAAAACGTGATCAATGAAAAGTGCCTGCTACGTAACTCTGTTCCCATCGCTTGCATTCAACATCCGAGAAGTGAATGTCGCTTCAAGCCTCGAAGTTGCGATGCAACTGAACCACAAGATGAGTGGGAGAGCGCTTTTCAAAGTTTTTCACGTGTCCGGTGAATGCTTCAGCAATAACCGGAAGGCACGCATTTTGAGATCAGCGTTACGAGACGGAAAAGGCTATAAAATCGAGCTGTCAACATGATCCGTATTGTAAGGCGAGGAGTGCGATCTCACCAGAGAGTAGTTCGAAACAAAGAGGAAGTTACGTGGTTGTGGTAGACGTGAGCTGCGAGACTGTGTGAGATCTGACAGACGGGCTGCTGAAGGAATGGACCAAGCATTGAACAAATATGTGCATCGTCACAAATCGTATTAGAAAGAACGAAAAGAATCAGGAGATAGTACTTTATATGCCAAATATGCTACCTCATCTTCGACTTTTCTTCAGAACAGCTTTGGGTCTCGTATGTTTCTGGGGCGGAAGTGAGTTAGGGCAGTTCTCATCATAATGAAGATGCAGGCAACTCACCTCGGATAACAGCGGTACGATATCGTACGGCGATGGCCTATAGTGAATGTCAATGCGAAGTCCTTGCATTCTTTGAGGTCACTCACAGATCGCATTTTCCTTCTTCAAGGTCATCCGCCTCTTCAGGAGTTTCAGGTGCGGTATCCACTCCTTCCTCGCTACTTGAAGTACTTCTGGATGCGGTAGATGACTGGCGAGACAAGATCTTCTTGCAGTTCTGGTATCGCAATTTGAGGAGCTTGAATAGCGTCGTCGCAG
This sequence comes from Schizopora paradoxa, assembly GCA_001020605.1. Lineage (NCBI taxonomy): Eukaryota > Fungi > Basidiomycota > Agaricomycetes > Hymenochaetales > Schizoporaceae > Schizopora > Schizopora paradoxa. The sequence goes on along the minus strand of KQ086109.1, from coordinate 49,808 downwards.
GGCTCCCCAGCAGTAACAGAGCTGAGATCTGGCCAAGCGTCCACCCGTCGTCATCGTCCGTAAGGGCTGCGCGCGATTCGTTCCGTCTGAGCATAGATTCAAACGTCCAGATGCTGAGCCCGACCGCTAGTAGATTGTAGAGCGTCACGAGAAAGGTGATATGCGGCGGGGATGTCGTGTAGGCGCTGATTGCAGAGAACTGAACAGAGAAGGTTTCACACAGATGATCTATCTCTTTCTCGGCTCGCCTCCGCAAGTAAGGGATGAGGCTGATGATCGACGCGCAAGCAGCAATTATGTAGGCGAAACCCCAAGCTACGTCTAGTCAAGGATCTGTTAGTCGTTGAAGAGCAGAGTTAGCGATGAAAAGAACGCACACACTCCGATGACGAAGAACCTAACGGGACCGGTCGGGTTGACGTTCTTTCCAAATGCGACGAAAACTGTCGTTCTGTTCAGCTCTTGACATGGCCCAATGGTGTTGATAGTTGTCCAGACCCATAAACCGAAACTTTCCAACGGGTCAGAGATGACGAGATAACGAGTAACAGTAGACACTCACCCTACAAATAGAAATCCATGAAAGTATGTCGCCGCCAGAATCTCGATCGGCATCGCGTCGCGCCGCCAGTGCAAAAAGATATAGACCCAAGACATCGCGAAAGCAGGAAAGGCCAACCAAGTGACAATTAGCATATGAAAGAGAGCAAGAGCACCGCGTTGGGCGATCGCCGCTAGTTGCAGGGCGATCGACGTCACGAGAACCGCCCACCATGAGCTGAAGGAGCTAACATCAGGAGAAAGAGCGATCGTCAGAACAGCAAGAAGAAGTTGAGCGTATGTCGCCACTCGGGTGCCTATGCCTTCGATGTCGAGATTTGCTGGAATAACACCACCCGGGCACACCTCGGAGGTCGAGTTCATCTGTCGTCGCGAACGTCTTCGAGGTTTGAGGACAACGAGTAGAATATGGGATGGGATGGGCAAATTCGTATCCAGTCCAGTCTCGACCGTTGGCATTTCTGATTCCGTTTAGTCTTTCTTACCAGTCAGTCGTATTCAGAACCCTTGGTCGAGCAGAGACGATGAATTAAGTCCAAGAGTTACATTGAAAGCGCAAATTAGGTGGTCCAAGCCAGTAATAGTTCGATTCGTAGAGCATAGTTCGAGTCCGCGATGGAGAAATAGAGTAGCCAGAGATATCGTCATCTTGATTGAAGCCGAGCGTCCTAAGATGGCCACGCCAAATTCGTGGAGAAGTTTCAGTCGAAACCGCCGTGGGGATTCAGGGAATTGATGAGGCGATTCGACTCTTGTAAAATCAGCATTATTCTTGACGAAGACTTCAGCAAGTTACCTTCGCAAGCTTTTCGACCCAGGGCAAGTGCTTTGATGTGCTTCTGTTCCCGCTGCTGCTCGTACTCAGAAGCCTTCTTTTGCTTTTCTTCGATAATTTTCTAAGCCACGGAGATGAAGCTGTTAGTCTTGTGGGCCAGTAGTTCACGTACATGAAGTTTCAATTGCTCTTTCAGTATCGCTTCCCATAGCTTTCGAATGGTATCCTCGTTTGTAGCATATTCGAGTTGGAAGGCCTCGAAGATTTGGTCTCTGAACAACACGCATGATCTTCGTCAGAGATAATGGGCAGCGGAGTGAGAAAATTGGGCATACAGTCCAGCTGCCATATCGGTAAACTCTTGAGCCTTGTCGCGTATCTGAGGAGAGCGTCATCAAATCCGCGTCTGGCTTCCTTGCTGTGAGGAGAACGTACAATTCTGATAAGCTCTTTCTGAGCATTCTGAAGCACCCTTCCTTCCTTCTCTTTCTTCTTCTTCTCCATAGATACTATGTCGATGATGAGTCTCCGAGGATGGAGTTGCGAAGAACGAATGGACATACGTTGCATCTGTTGGGCGATCGTCGCCATCAACCTATCCAAGCGTTCCGTTCCAGAATCTCAGTATTCTTCCTCATTCCCAAATGCTAAGCATGGACGCACCCGTCGTCGCTGCTCGACTGCGATGGTTGAGGTACGTCGTCATTGTCATCTTGATCGAATGCGAAGGCGTTCGCCCTCCCTTTCGCGCTTTTGACGGCCGGTTTCGCTGGTTTTGCAGAGCTTCCAGTAGCTTTTCCACCTCGAGAGTTGCCTGGCATCGCGACCATGAAAGAGGATGGAAAGAGAGACGAGATGAACGACGGAAAGCACGAAGCTGGGAGACGGAGGACATAGTTTGTTGTTGTTTGGGCTTATGGACGCGTTGTTTGTCGAGACGCCAAATAGCGCGCTTTTGTATTTCTCAATCATCTCCAATCCCCACCCCTTATAAAATCGTAGGGCTGATTTGTTTTTTCGCTGAGTCTTTTGCAAGACCGCTAACGTAGAGCAGAATCACAGGACTGGTAGCATAAAACTAGCGAAATCCCGCCAACCCAGCGAACCATACATGTACAACCATGCCACGGATTGCACGGCACAAGATAATCTAGAATTCCCGATAGTTCAATCAGCCCCCATCTCGTCCTCAGCTTCGCCTTCAGATGACTGTTTATAGTGCAGACTTGCGACGTAATGTGACGAGAAATAAAACACGCACGTCTACATCATTATGCAGTGCCTCCATTGCATCGTCCGACCCAATGTTATGATACACCACCAACCCTCCTGGCCCCGATTCCGATTCCGACACACCATCCTCCGGTTCAGAATCCCATGAAGAATAATCCGACGTTATATCAGCATGGTATGCTTCGTCGTCCTCCGGTAAGTAAGTAAGGTCTTCCGGGTCTGTGTAGATGTCCTCGTCATCGGATTCCCAGTCCGGCGGTTCCAAAAACCGCCCAGTCCACCGCTCAGGACCCGTAGGTACTAGAATCTCATCGTCTACGTCCACAATCGATATCCCTCGATTGTGTAATTTCTCGGCCCAAGTGGAGAGGCAAGTATAGGCTTCTTCATGGATCGACGGCGACAATCTACCGTCCATCGGATCGCAGGGAAAATATCGACTGAGCAGTGCGATTGTTCGTAGGGACGGGAGAATGTTTCCGCTTTCTACCATCCTAAAATATCCCTGCAAACCATCATCGCTCCCCAGCCATAGGTCTCCATTACGAACGGAAGCCGCCGAAATTGCTAGTCTTATCTTCTCGAGGTTTGGGAAAGGACCAGCGCTCACGTTGCTCGAATCAAAGGCTACGAATGCAAAAGTGGAAATTTGAAGTTCCTGCAAGTTCGGGGTTAAATTGAGAATAGAGCTGACGCAACTTGGAGTGATACGCCACATCCAAGTGAAGTCTAATGTTAGGCTCGAAAGTTTCGCGCCGTGCGACTCCAAAAGTCCATAGATGAATTGACGATCGGCCACTCTGAGGGTCAATGTTTCTGGCGAGTACGGAGGAACATTGATCGCGATTTTTTTGATTCGGGAAATAACGAATGCTGAAGAAACGAAAGAGAGGCCCTCTATATGCTCGAAATGAGACGCTTCGCAAGTCAACTCCTCGAGATTTTCAAACGTAAGCTTGAGATCGGATCCGGAGTCGCTTGCTTGACCCTTTTGAAGAGGTTGATCCAAAGAAAATGTAAGCTTCCGTAGGGATTTGAGTGTCGAATGGATAGAGGGTGAGGCATGAAGCATAAGGTTGACCGTTAAGCATCGAGCCGAAAGCGGCTCTGTATTAGGATGGCCCCATGCGGCTACCCAGGAAAATGTTCGAGTTGAGCCGCAGAGTTCCAACATGCGGATGATGTACTTGTAGTAGAGTTCCTCATAATGTGGAAACACTACAAGACGTCCGTGAACGTGATGGACCAAAGGTGCGTAGCCACAACCCTCCAGGACTTTCACCAAGCCAACAAGCTGTCCGATACGATGCACGAAGACGCGGTCGTAGAGAAACGGAGTGGCGATAATCCGCCAGCGTTTGCAGACGCGGAGGAGAGCTTTCTTGAAGCGAAGGTCCTTCGACCACGTACTGCAGTCCCCAACAACGATCGATGGTTCCTGCCGTGATGGATCGAAATGATGATTTGCCACGAGTGCGAAAACACTGAATAGTATTTCATCAGGAAGTCTTTCGATTGAGCGAGGTTCTTGTAAAGAGGAGAGTCTTGAAACTGCGTTTGTCGCCATGCTTGTTGTAGCATAAAGAAACGTGAAGTTAGAGCTTTGAATATGTGAAGAACTATTTGATATGGCGTACTTTACTGAAGTGATTTGAAATCTGTTATTTCGACGGCGATTTGGACGAATGCTTAGAAGATGATGGTGCAAGGGAAAGGAAGAGGCGCTGCGGCACGGCAAAGAAAATTCCTTACTTGTTTGATCGCCGTGATTACCGTCCGGCTTTCAACATTTCAGTCCTCACGTCCCCGACATCGCGCTTTTTATTTTCACTTTCCTCCCACCATCACTATCATGAACTATGGCTGTCCAAATAGCGTATTTGGAAGACGAATACCGTTCAGGCTCGTATTTGAAGGGTACGACTCGTTCGAACAATCGCGTTCATTTGACTGAGGTTTTCCGTGAGTTCGAACAAATCGTGTCGTGTCGAATCGCCGTCAATTCTATCTCGAATTCGACATCACTGACTGTCAGGTCAAATAGCTTCAGATGAAAATCGCCAAAGTCTTCCGAATCCGCTCTCTGCAAGGGCGAAAGTCAAGTTTCTTAACGGGTTATGCGAAGTTAGACGACTCGCAGTCCGTCAGTGCTGATCTCAGCCTACTGGCACGAGATCCTTTGGAGTTGATGAAGCATTTGGAAAGCATGGCGGGGATGGAGGATGGATTAGGGGCGCAATGGTCCGTGATGCTGGCTCAGTTTGCGTTGTCGATCAAGCCGTGCGTAATTTTTGCTCATATTCGCAATCAGTTGACTCACAGAATGCTCACAGAGGAACCATCAACCAAAGAAACTGCGCGAATAACCGAGCTTGCGCTTCAAGGGCTCGCAAGCTGCTCATTGCTATGGGTGAATCCATAACCGCACAAGCTGACTCCCGAGACGTAGTCCGTGCTATAGAGGCACAAGTCGAAGCTTTAGGTATCCGATACGGGTTTTCGCTCCTACCTGACGATCTGCTGCAAGACATCCTCTTGCTCGCGACGGAGAAAGGAGATTACGGAGAAGGGTTCCAGCCCGGTCGTGACTTCGCCCTTGAGAAACCTGCTATGTACAGGGCGCTCACCCTCGCACATGCCTGTAGTCGCTTTCGGTCGATCGTCTTGACCACACCGCGGATTTGGAGCGCGATATCTGATCAAATTAAGGACACGGAAATGCTCAAGTTTTGGTTGACGCATAGCGGGGATATCCCATTGGATGTGGGCCTTAACACCTACGGCTTTCCGCATTTCGGCAAATCCTTCGAGGATGGTTTCAAGATTTGTTTAACCTCCTCGCTCCGATGGCGTTCATTTACACTTGGCGTCATTCCCCGTTCGACGCAAGCCCTCATTGATCGAATTTCAACCGCGACGAGATGGGACGTCGTTCGCAACAATATTCTCGCAATAGATTCAATGACCTCACAACTACATCTACCCCTTCTTCGCCACCTAGACATTGGACTCCCTTTCGCCTCTCTTCAGGATCGATCCGACCCACGTTCCCATTCCTACATACACTGGTCGATGCCGAGTCTCACCTCCGTCCATTTCCACAACTGCACGCCGATGATATTTCCGAACACCATCACCCATTTTTCGCTGCTCTATCGCCACCCCGGACTCGGACTCCGCGTGGACAAGCCATGCCTCGACCTTCGCGAGCTCGCCAACTTCCTACTTTCCTGCGCTCATCTCGAGAGCGTCGACATCCAACTTACCACCTCGACGATCTCTACGGAAAGCTTCCTCTTACCGGCCGTAATTCCTCTCGTGAGACGTGCACATTTGACTGTCTGCGCTTGTAGTCCAGACGATATGCTCGACTTCTCACACGCGTTCCAATTTTGTGATGCAACGCATTTGCAACTAGGTATCGAATGTCCGAAATACGACCTTGAGGACATTTCGAAGCCCGATTACGAGCCATTCGTCTCCGCAGTGCTCAAACTCCATTCCCAACTGAAGAGTCTGGAACTTTCTCTGGGGTACATACGTATAGGAACGCCCTTCATAATACCTCCAATCGCGTACCTACGGAACTTGGAAGAACTCACCCTCGAATGCACGCACTGGGACGTTTGGGAGAGATCGAAGTTCCCCTACGGTTCTTACATACCCGCTCTGGTCTCGCTAGAAGTGAAGTTGAGTCATATTGGCCAGTGGAACGTAGCCACGAAGTGGGTAGAGCGGCTCATGATTCGCCTGAAGAAGCAGGGTGATCTGGGACGATTCGCTCTATTAACTGTTTCGACGACGACGGGGAAACCTGAGCCCGAAGGCCTGCTAGGAAAAGGAATTTACAAGCATCTCGATGCTGAAAGAATTCGTTTTGTTCGCAGATCAGAAGAGAGCAAGTATCCGCACACTTTTTAGTTGATGGAGACAAATACTTTCGTTGTGAGAGTTTAACTGGATTTCTTTCGCCACGGAAACATATCAATCGCAAAGCAATTTTGAGGAACTTCAGAAATGCTCGGAAACTCGTTATTCTGACGTTGAATACTTCAGGCATGAGGGCACGAGAGAGAGCGCTGCAGCAACTTGACACACCGGCCAAATCAATTTTTAATCCGGGATTATACGTAAAAATTATACGAAAATCTATATAAATAGTATAAGTTCATATTTAGCCTAGATCTTTACTTCAAATAGAAATCCAAATTTACTCACAAATCCAAATTTGAAATCTGGATTTCCGTATAATCCGTGATGAAACGCAAATCTATACTTGAAAATGGCTTATTGTTTGAGTATAGATTTATGCTTCATCCCGGATTGTACAGAAATCCGGATTTCAAATTCAGTTTTGTGAGTAAACTTATTTTTCATTTGAAGTAGAAATTTGGTCCATATGCGAACTTATACTATTTATCTAGATTTTTGTATAGTTTTGCGATATAATCCCGGACTAAAAATTGATTTGGCCGGTGTGTGAGCAAGGCCAGGCCGAAGATTCGGCTAATTCCTTACATGTACCTGTTTGATCGCCATGTTTGCCGCCCGGCTTTCAAAATTTCAACTCAGGCAAATTCGCCCGGGCCGATATCGTGCTTTTTATATTTGCCCTTCTCCCACCATCAATCACCATGGCTGTCCCAAAGGTGTATTTGGAAGACGAATATCGTTCAGACTCGTATTTCAAGGCTTGCTCGTACGAGTCATTCGATCAATCGCGTCCAATCGACTGAGCTTTCTGGTGAGTTCGAACAGATCGTGTCGTGTCGAATCGCCAACCTAACAACACTGTCTGTCAGGTCAAATAGCTTCAGATGAAACTCCAAAAGGCAGCTCATCGAATTCACTCTCTTCGAGGTCGAGAATTAAGTATCGCAAAGGGTTACGCGAAGCTAGAAGACTCGCAGTCCGTCAGCGCTGACCTACTGGCACGAGATCCTTTGGAGTTGATGAAGTATTTGGAAAGCACGGTGGAGATGGAGCATGAAGTAGGAGCGCAGTGGTCTATGATGCTGGCCGAGTTTGCGTCGTCCATCAAACCGTTTGTATTTCTCGAGTCTTTCATATTCGAAATCAAAAGCCTTACTGAACATTCACAGAGGAACCATCAACCAAGGAGACTGCGCGAATAATCGAACTTGCGTTTCAAGGGTTCGCAAGCTTCTTCTCGCTGTCGGTGAATCCGCGGTCAAGATCCCAAAACATCCTCTTAGTGGGACAGACCCTCAAGACGTGATCCGTGCTATAGAAGCACAAATTAAAGCTTTAGGCATCCGAAACGGGTTTTCGCTCCTACCAGACGATCTGCTGCAAGATATTCTCTTGCTCGCGATGGAGAAAAGAGATTACGGAGAAACGTTCCAGCCCGGTCGTGACTTTGCCCTCGAGAGACCTGCAATGAACAGGGCGCTCACCCTCGCACACACCTGCGGTCGCTTTCGAACGACCGTCTTGACCACACCGCGGATTTGGAGCAAAATATCTGATCAACTTAAGGACGCGGAAATGCTCAAATTTTGGTTGACGCATAGCGGAGACGTCCCGCTGGATGTAGGACTTAACACCTACGGCTCTCCGCTCCAGAAAAAAGCCTTCGAGGATGTTTTCAAGATATACTTGGCCTCGTCGTTTCGTTGGCGTTCATTCACCCTCGGTGTCATCCCTCGTTCGGCGCAAGCGCTCATTGATCGAACGTCAACCGCGATGAGATGGGCCGTCCTTCGCAACAACATCCTCGCTATAGATCGTATGACCGCGCAACTGCATCTACCCCTCCTTCGGCACCTGGACATTGGGCTCCCTTTCGCCCGTCCTCGGGATCTATCCGACCCACGTTTCCATTCGTACATACATTGGTCGATGCCGAAGCTTACCTCTATCCACTTTTACAACTGCATGCCAATGATTTTACCGAACTCCATCACCCACTTTTCGCTGCTCTACTACCGTCACCCCGGACTCGCACTACGCGCGGCAAAGCCATGCGTCAACCTTCGCGAGCTCGCCGACTTCTTACTCTCTTGCAGCCATCTCGCGAGCGTCGATATCCAACTCACCACTTCGACAATAACTTTGGAAAGCTTCCCCTTACCGGCCGTGATCCCTCTGGTGAAACGCGTACGGCTTTTAGTTTGCAATTGCAGTCCAAACGATATGCTCGACTTCTGCCACGCGTTCCAGTTTTGTGATGCGACACGTTTGCGACTAGGCATAGAGTGTCCAAAATACGACCTCGATGACATACCCGATTACGAGCCATTCGTATCCCAAGTGCTCAAACTGCACCCTCAACTGAAGAGTCTGGACCTTTCTCTGGGATACAATCGTATAGGAACACTCTTCAAAATACCTCCAATCGCATATCTCCGGAACTTGGAAGAGCTCGCCCTCGAGTGCACGCACTGGGATGTCTGGGAGAGATCCAGATTCCCCCGCGACTCTGATATACCCGCCTTGGCCTCGCTTGAAGTGAAATTGAGCCATATTGGCCAGTGGAACGTAGCCACGAAGTGGGTTGAGAGGCTCATAATTCGGCTGAAGAAGCAGGGTGATCTGGGGCGTTTTGCACTGTTGACTGTCTCGACGACGACAGGAAAGCTTGAGCCCGAAGGCTTACTGGGAAAAGGAATTTATGAGCATCTCGAAGCTGATAGAATCCGCTTTGTACGCAGATCAGAAGAGAGCAAGTACTCGCACACCTTTTAGTTGATAATTCCTCTATTTGACATCGTTTTGTTATTTTGTATGTGCCTCTTGCTTTGGACCTTTGGAACACGCGAGAGCATTCTTACAGAGCGCTTACAACAAAAACGCTTTCATTGTAAGAGCTCAATTGAATTCCTTCCGCCAAAGAAACATGTCAAGCCCAAAGTTGTTCTGAAAAAAGCTGGCTTATTCGGTATAAAAAGTACTATCTCTTGATTCTTCTCTCTTCCTTTCCAATACGACTTGAGACGATGGACATTTGCTCAGTGCTTGATTCAATTTGCTTGCAGTAGTACATGTACTGTACACAGAAAACCGTCAGGCTCGTTGGTCCCCGAGCCACCTCAAAAAGGAAGGTCGGGCTACGTGAACCACTGGCCGTAGGCGCGTCTTCCGTTCAACTCTTTCCTCCCACCAATACTGACTGCCAGGACGGTCGCATCAGATTCCCTCCATGAAAATCACTAAAGCCTTTCAGCTCTCCCCCTTGGAGAATCGAAATGCGGAAGTAGAAGATATCATCAGTGCTGATCTTCGAGATCCTTCGAAGTTATCCGACTATTTAGAAAGTATGACGAGGATGGAGCACCCATTAGGAGCGCAATGTGACGCGATGCTAGCCGAGTTTTCGTCGTCCATCCAGACGTTCGTACCTTTCAACAATCTTCACGCTGATACACCGTACCAATTGTCGCAGAGGAACCGTCAACCAAGGGGACTGTGCGAGTAATCGAACTTGTGCTGCAAATGCTCGCAAGTTTCTCCTTGCTTTGGGTGAATCCGTGATCAAGGTCAAACGCCCTTCCGTCCGGAAGATAGTCCAAGATGCGATTCGGGCTATAGAGGTACAAGCCGAGGCTTTAGGTGCACGATACGGGTTTTCGCTCCTTCCAGACGATCTTCTTCAGGATATTCTCTTGCTCGCGACGGGAAAATCGGAATACAACGACACTTTCCAGCCCGGTCGTGACTTCACCCTTGAGAAGCCTGTCATGCGTGCATCGCTTATTCTCTCGCACACCTGCCAGCGATTTCGGTCAATCGTCTTGGACTCACCGCAGGTTTGGAACGCGATCTCGGACCAGATGAAGAACCCGCAGATGCTTGAATTCTGCTTGACGCAGAGCAGGGGCGCCCCGCTGGATATAGGTCTTAACATATACGGGTACCCGAACTTCATACCCTTCGCGGAGAAATTCAAGATATTCCTGGCGTCTGCGAATCGTTGGCGTTCATTCACACTCGGTGTCATCCCTCGTACGAAGCGTGCGCGTGAAGATCAATGGCTTGGAGGTCACTGGCACGCATTGTGCGACAATCTCCTCGCTATTGATCGAATGTCTGCGCAGCTTCACCTACCCCTTCTTCATCACCTGGATGTCGGACTTTCATTTGTTCCTCCCACCGAACGCTCCAATCCTCGCTTTCACTCATACACACACTGGTCGATGCCGAGTCTTACATCCATCCATTTCCGCAACTGCGTGCCAATGCTATTTCCAAATCGCATCACTCACTTCTCCCTGCTTTATCACCAAAATTGGATGGAAAAGCCGTGCCTCCATCTACGCGAACTCGCCAACTTCTTACACTCCTGCGGTTGTCTCGAGGACATCGAATTGCGGCTCGCTGACTCGATCGTTTCCATAGATGGTCTCTCCTTACCCGTCGTGATTCCAAACGTGACACGCGCATCCTTGAGCGTTCGTGGCTGCGGAATCTACGAGACCTTCGACTTTTGTCGTGCGTTTCAGTTTCGAGATGCAATACATCTACACCTCGGCTTCGAATATTTAAATTATGACCTTAGGGACGTTACAAAACCCGACTACGAACCATTCATCTCCCAAGTTCTCGCACTTCACCCCCAGTTGACGAGTTTGGATCTTTCGCTGGAATTTAATCGTAGAGGAGCGCCCTTCAAAATACCCCCTATCGCGCAACTTCATCACTTAAAAGAATTAACCCTCGAGTGCACGCACTGGGACGTTTGGGAGAAATCAGAATTTCCTTACGGCTATCACGTACCCCCTCTGGTCTCGCTCGAAGTGAAAACGAGTCCTATAGGTCAGAGGACTGGTCATTGGGACGTAGGAGCGAGGTGGACGGAGCAGCTCATAAGTCGGCTGGAGAGTGAACATGGACTTGAACGATTCGCTCTGCTGACCATCTCGACCACAGGAAAAATGAATCCTGTGCTAGGGAGAGGGATTTACGAGCTTCTTGACGCCGATAAAATCCGTTTCGTCAGCAGAGCAGAAGAGAGGAGATACCCGCATACATTTTAACAACCAGACTCGCTGCTTCACGAGTTGACATCAATTTCATGTTTGACGCGCAGGGAGCACTTTGCATATATGCGTACATCTCTACTGTTATTTTGGAATAAGATGTACTGATTTAATGCATGTTGTAATCGAGAGGTCTTCAAATTCGTCGCTGTTTGAGAGGCCATTTGGAGCTGATTCGTTGCTTGAAGACTAAGACTTGGACGGGAAAACGTGACGTCAACTCGAACATCATGATCATCGGCTCGATTCAAGTTGTCAGGTTTGCAGATGTAGGCTTTCGCGTCCCGACGAATGATTTATACCGACTCAAGGACTACCCCGTTCTCGATAGTCCCCCAACCTGATAGAATTCATTGATATTCAGTTAACAGATCCAATATGTGACAGAAAACTCACCAATAAGCCGCCATGTTCTATCAAGTTTTCTTGACAATGCTACTTTTTCGTTAAGTTCCGTGCAAGCAGGTATCGTCAGCGTAATCCTTGCCATATCGGCTGACACGCTCGTAACACGACCACCGCACGTCGTAGACCCGACATTAATTCGAAGGGCTTCTCCCTTCGTGAGTTTTTCGACCTTCGCCTGCTTTTTATCTCCCTCCGTTTTTGCCCCGATGACTCGTCTAAGGAGGTTGAAACGTATTTCAATTTCTGTTTGAATTCGTGAGTTGCTGAAGAGAAAAGAACATATATCAGTAGCTCTTACCACCGTACACATCAGGAAGCCTGCCTGCGGGGCCCAACATTTGCCCAATGAGCCCGTCACCGCGACACTTTTGCGGGTCAATTTTCGTGCCAACTCCGATAAGTCCACCGGGGACGGCAAATTGAAGTCGATTTTTCTCAGCATGCAGAGAAACGATTCTCGAAAACATCGGTCTGTACTTCCTCTGCTCTTTCAGGTAGGTACCCGGCCGCACCTCTATATCCATGCCAAGCCGTAGGACGCCCTTGAGAATTGACCCACCGGCGACGCCCCCTTGTAGCTCATCGATCCCCACACCGGGTTTGTTAACATCGAAGGAGCGAACTACGATGAGTCGAGGATCGGAAGTGAAGTCGCGGATTGGAATTGGGACGGTCTTTACGATGCATTCGTTCACAGCGTCGATATTGTACTTCAGCTGTGCGGAAATCGGAACGATTTGTGCCTTCTCCGCAATTGTGTCTAGACGGGTAGCGAGTCAGAAAAGTACTGTTCGTCAGTTAACATAATACAGGGAATACCTTTCACGAAAGCAGTTATTTGCTTATGGTTTTCTGCCGCCGCCTCAGGTTTGATTAAGTCGACCTTGTTCTGGAGTATGATGATATTCTCGAGATTCATGAAATTAATCGCAGCCAAGTGTTCTTGTGTTTGGGGTTGGGGACATGGCTCGTTTGCGGAGATGAGTAGGAGGGCAGCGTCCATAATCGCAGCGCCGTTCAACATGGTGGCCATAAGAACATCGTGTCCCGGGCAATCCACAAATGATACATGTCGTATCAGTCTCATGCAATGTCCGCATCCTGACCTCTCGCATTCAGGTCGATCCTTCGTTTCTGACGGATAAGACTTGTAACACCCAGGTCTTGGGCACGTCTCGTTCTCGCATTTGAAAATCTGTTCAAGATTCAATTTTTGCATCGACAGAAAATATGTCTCCACCACGCACCTTAGCATTCGCGTATCCGAGCTTGATAGTGATGTTTCTGACAAGCTCTTTCTTGAATCGGACCGTTTGGACGCCTGAAATGGCCTTTACGACCGTCGATTTGCCATGGGCGACATGGCCGATGGTTCCTGCGCATCAGATGTAACGAAGCCGATACGATAAAAGGTCGCGAATGACCTCACCAAGATTAATGGTAGCCTGAAATACATCATAGTTAATGTCTTTGACGGAGCACAAGAGCCAACAATTTAAAAACGTACCTGGTTCGAGATGACCTCGATGGAGGATGGCGTCAAATGGCTAACATCCTCCGTAAACTCGGGAACCTCGTCCTCATCTACAACATCTTCATCCCTTGAGTATTCGTCGTATTCGTATTCTTCGTTCTTCATCTGGAGAGCGACGAGCGGTAGGAGATGTTCTAGAAAGCGAACGCAGTTTGCGTGGACAACCCATGATGGTAATCCACGACGATCGTATACAACCCATGCAAGCTGAAGTTTGCATGGCGTTACTAGCTCGTAGACCTCGCGAAACTGAAAATTAGCAATGTTGTTGCCACGAAGACGTTTTGTAGACGCAACCGTCCACTGTGCATTGGGAGAAGCAGCGCAGAGCGTGCCAGAGCATTGGTCAAATGGAGCCGGCCATCGCCGGCGGAGTCCAACGGACTTCGAACCTTGCAATTCGCCATTCGGGATCAAGCGCTTCAGCTTTTCTTCATTTAACAACGATGTATGCATCCACGACTCAAAGTCGCAGACTAGGCCGTATGCTACGCAAGCCTCCTCATGCTAATTAAATTTTTAGGTGCAATCGTATTCGGAGAACAGGCTCACACATGCATTCAAAACATAGCGAAAAACGAGCTGAACCCAATCGATTCGACGTCGCAAAGTCACAGTGTCAATGCAAAGCGTATTTCTCTTCTTTCTGTAAGCGTACGCTGCAAAAAACAACTTTGTGTTTAGACTTTGCTTCACAGCGATGAGCTAAGAGTGGCAGAAGAATGAGCTCATCTCTACAACGTTTTCAACCCAAGTACGCATCACCGTATCAGCTATAGATGACGGCACTCACGTCGGAAGAGCTTGAGTGGAATGCAACCTGGACTAAGATTGGTATAGGTAAGTAAAGCGACCCCTCCCTTTTAAAAATACACAATAAATCGCATCTTCAAAAGCTACGAATGTTTTCAATGAAGCGCATCGCACTACTACTAGTACAAATGAAGAGGGATAGTACGTTAGTTCCCTTCGCTTCGGTCTCAAAATGAAATCATATTCTTGATTGTAACATCTTTCCGGTTTCCAGTCGCATGAATCTGGTGACAGTCAAAAACGACAAAGGAGGGCAAACGACAGTGAAAGTTATTCTGAACCAGTATAAGCCAGGACAGTTTCATAAACAGAAACAGTTGTTCAAGACAGAGTATACACATCCAGACTGGAGAGTGACACTGAATCAGGTATATAATTGTATTGCATACATGATTCAAAAAAAGAGCATGTACGTTAGTTATTGATACAAGTTTGTATTTTTGTACGAATTATTCTACAGTCAAAGCGAGAGTATATCTAGATATCGTACAACAGCAAAACAATAAAGCACAACACAAGGGTGTCTAGTTCGACAAAGCACACGGAGGGAAGAAATAAACTGTTATACAGATGAGCGTAATTTAGAACGCGCCGTCCTTTAAGTCGTATCGGTACGAGAAATACTCAGAAATCGAGAGCAGAGTAGTGCCCTCTCGTCTTCACCTGTGCCGTCGCCAGGTAATCGGACTTCGTGGAACGGCTTCCAAACGAAAAGCTCTGTACCCTCGGCCATGTCAAACATGGGGTCGGAGGACGTGACAGCGGCCCCTCCATGAAGCTCCGGTGAAAAAGAGAAGAGCACGATCAAAGAGTTGAGATTTGTTCCTGATGGATTCGGTGGAAAGGTGTCTTTTGCGGCTTCGTTCATCGTGCAACTCGCTAAGATGCCCCTCAGAGAGCCAGAGCCGCGCGATGTGCCTGAGATGCGAGTTTCATGGAGCACGGATTCAACGCGAAGAATGAGATCGGGCCGCAACGCCCTACGATGTGAGATGAAGGATGACTCGTTAGGGCGCGTGGCTATTGAGTGTAACTGGACCTCGATATCCTTTTGCCATAGAGTATATGCCGTCTGGGATCGAGATAGAAAACCTTGAGCTCTCTCCGCGAGACCGCCCCTTTTGGAGTGTCAGCATCGCGAAAACAACAAAGTCATCAAGCACAGACCTCAAGAATTTCTTCCCTTTCGTGCCGGGCTTCTCCGGACTCACGAGAAGCCCTCGCATCAGCTCTCTATTCTCAGAGCCCCCAAACACGTCTTCTGCGTTGTCTCCCCATAGTTCGCCTTCCAGATCCACTGTCAGAGGTTGGTTTAGTTCCGACATGGACTTCAAGCTTGAAGGCTTATGACGAGCTCCCAGAGAAAGATTTGGCGCGGATAGCACTCGAAGATCCGTTTTGGGTGACTTCAAGGTTGAACTTTGGAAGTGCGGCATGGGCTTGGGCAATTCGTTGAATGGGACGACCTTTCGCGCGGGAGATGGCGTCGACTTTGCGGCGAGGGGTAAAATTCTGTCCAGGCGGAAAGTTCTTGAGGTCAGTGGAGTTGTATGCGACGTAGTGGGTGCTTTATTGAATGGTTGAGGGGGTCTCATGGATCTAGGTTTCGAGGTGGACTTTGACGTCGACGCGTCCTGGGGACCCGGTCTCTGCGGTAAGAAAGCTGGAGGATCCATTGGTCGAAGAGTAGTAGATTTCGGACGTGGAGGTGTTTGCACCGCGTCCTTCGCCTTGTTGAGCAGCAGAGCTGGGTCGATGCGCTGACCATGGAAGAGAGGCTTGCGCGCAACATCGCGGGTGCTTGGCTTGGGACTGCCATTGCCCTTCGTGACATCAACGAAGTCGGATACGATTGGTCTTCGTTTCACGGCACTTCCAGCAGCTTGGAGATCATCTGTAGACGGTCTTCGTCGTTTCTATGAGTTCATTAATATGAGAACGTGAATTGTGGTATGAGGAGGTAATATGGCGCACCTCCAAAGGTTTGCTGGGCCCTGCTAACTTTCCGTCAAACTTCGGCCACGCGTTGGCATTCATCTTCTTAACAGCATTGCACCTCCCTCTTCGCAGAATTCGCGCTATCCTTCAGAATCGTTGAAGTTGCATGAATTTGGGCTGCCGTCGTCGTCGTCGTCGAGGAGGAGGAGAAGGCCACGGCCGGCTACCGGCTACCGGTCACCGGCAGAACTGCCCTAGCCGGCCGGTGCGTTTCAATTTTCATCGTTTGTCTTTTTCTGCCAACCTCTCAGTCGTCGAGGACCAAGACCACGAGCACGATCTCACATGCTCTTCAGAATGCAATACGATGTCTTCTCTTACTTCCGTCACATTTATTCTGCTGGGACATGAACCAGGCGACAAATACAATTGGATCGGTCTTCCGATTGGATATCTGAAACCAACGGATAAATTATCCTCGCTGGAGTCCCTGGTGGAGAAGAGACTTCACTCATCCAATTTGACCTATGAGATAGATTTCTATCTTGTAAGCCTTCCCGACGCCTTAGTATCGTTTCAACTTATAATCAATGAATAGCTGTTTGACGCGGTGGAGGGAACGCGTGAGGACTTGAAAAAGAGATTCGCCTCGGTGGATTACCTAGACATCCTTGCAATGAACCTTCACTCAAGCATGGCCTTCGAAACACTGAACCTACCCACCGACTCTTTGGGCAGCGAAAATAGGTCTGTGAAGCTCCTCGCCGTAGGTTCGCACACTTTCCAACCGTGTGTAGGTACCTTCTCTCTGAAGATATTTTATCATGAACAGCCGAATTTTCTCCTCAACCATCTCCAAAGGACATAACCTACGACATTCTGAATCAATGGAGGCGGACATGCGATTTCCCAGCTCTCAGCGACCTTCCTGAATCCCTCAATCGCCCCCTGCCAGACGAAGCGAAGATACCTTTGCGCCGAGAGTTCTTTGACATGATCACCTCTCCCGCTCACGAATTCAAGGATCGCTGTACCCCAGAAGACGTAGCTCTCCTTTTCCGTATCAGCGATGACGAGGTTGCTCCCCGCCTTTCCAGCGCCTTCGTCGACACCATCATGGAGGCCCCACCCGACGACAACTCACCTCAAAATACGTTCATCCGTTTCTGGGACGGCAACGTTTCGAAAATCTTGAAGATGACTCTACCGCAAGGATATTCTGTACGGGGAACTGGTAGGAACAGGAGCTCGAGGGAAATAAGACCAGACTACGAGTTTCATATTGGGGATTTCGTTCCTTTTAGAGGTGAAGAGTTGGCTCTGTCGAACGTCGCAGACAACCCCAGGCGAGAAATGAAAGAAAAGATGGCTTGGAGACATGAACCTGCACCGTTTTTACTCGGTGCGTTTCCTCTCCCTATGGTCTCTCTAATTTTGCGATTTTCAAAGAATGTTTGTAGGATATTATGCCAATGGAGCGTACCTCACATCAGTTGCCATCTTCCCTCCTCTGCCTACTCAGAAAGACCCGGAGGTAGTCGATCTGATTCGTACATCCCTCCGAACAAAGGCCGGGCGAATCAAACATGCCATCCGCATGATAAACCTGAGTCCCGTCATCGCAGCAATCGCAGACACGATTGGACCACAAGGTGCAGAATTAGTGGAACTCAGAGCGTACGAATACCATACGCTTTTATTCCTCATGACGCCCATGCTGATCGAGATACTCAAGAGACGATAAAACAGTCCTCATAGGAAGCAAATTGATAAGAAAGACATTTATTGGACCCGGAGCGTCAACGCAAGTTGAGCGGCTGCTCACCAATTTGCGCGTCTCCGACAGAAGAACGTTTCGCACGTGGACCGTATATTGTCGAAGTCCAGTGACGACACCTCCATCTGTCTAGGACCGAGAGGAAACCTCAGACTGCCGATAAACATGGACGAGCTTCTGAACGCTGTAACATGCGTATTGGAAGCGCTAGTGGTATGTTACCTTCATCATACCAAGTGCGACGATACGAACTTCGATTTATCTTCTAGGTTCTTCACGCGGACCCAGATCCTCTATATCACAGGGACATTCGATGGGCAAACGTCATTCAGGACGCTCACGTTCCAACGAAATGGTTCCTTATCGACTGGGACGAAGCTTCGAGCTCTCCGACTCTTGCTGCTCCTGACTTGGACCCGGCATCGCATTGCCCAAAAGTGTTTGAAGATGGACATGCAGGTGAGGTGGACGTCTGGGCCGTCGGAATGCTTTTGGGGGATATGCTGAACCTGTATGTCGGCCATCCGATTGGCGCTGACCTTGGACTCCTGTCGGTACGGATGAAGGGCTATACACTGAGTGCGGCGGATGTATTGCAAGAAATCCGACGTATTAAATCTGCTGTAACCAATGATTAGAGATGCCTCAGTTTATCTAACTCTACACGCTTTTCGATCTCGCACGACAAATGTTATCTCAGCAAAGACGATTGTTTTGAGATATTAAAGTACACCTACAGCTATTCTTCAGAAGACCATTGCGTGTTGTCCGAGTTTGAAACTAACATACCGCTAACTCTGTCCCCCAAGAGCGACCCCAACCTTCCGGCTTACATGGCTCCAAAAACTTTCGAACAAGCCTCGATCCCGACCACGAACCCACGAACATTGGAGCACCAACTTGCTCTTTCCATCAATCGTGCTTGAAGGACCAAGCGGTGAGACCTCTCGGATCGTGCACGAGAGCGCCGGTATTCCTGCTATCGTCTTAGACTCTGTAGCTGCGTTACCCGCGTTTTTCTTCCGTCGCTCCGATCGAGACCAAGAGTTCCGGGAGGCCTTCACAAGTAACTCCCATAGAGGACTTGACGTAGGGCTGTCCTTCGAATCGAGTTCAGTGAAGGTGACACCATCGATATTCTTGAGGACGCCTTCCAGAGCACTTCGGATAGAGATATGATCGAGTGTTGGTTGGTATGGCTGCTGGAGTTCATTCGGAAGGGGCAAGAACTGTCGCAAGGAGTCGGACGTCGGACGAGCTAGAGACTGTTCGCGACGATCAGCTCCAGGTATTCTAAAACTATGTCGTAGAAGGCATACATCTGGAAGGCGAATGTCGGTAAACGACCACGCAATGACCCAACGACGAGTTTGCCCTTGTATGAGCTCCGTGATGGCGTAGTTGTCCACCTATTCGTCGTCAGGTAACGGCTATGAAGAAAGGAGTCTCAAAGAACCTTATGGGTCCTCAAAGCTTGGACGACCTCAGTCACTGACGAAAGCTTCCCGAGCATAGATGTGAACCATCTCCATAAAACGCAGCGTTAGTCAAATGCTCACATTTTCGGCAAATTTGATATTACCTGCATCGTGTAGAGACGTTCACGCTTTCGTCCACGATGCGACGAACGAAGGCAGCCTCTCCTCCTTCGACGATCATTTCGTTATCGGAGCCTGTGCATACCTTTTCTCGGCCAATCAATGTTCCGCCTTTACAAAAAAGCAAACCGATAGAAATTCACCCCGTTCGGCTCGAACGCCTTCCCTTCTGCACTTCGCTCAACATCATCGGAGCTACTATAAAACGGAGGATTGCACATCGTGAACGTGTACCTGAGCAAGTCGTATGTAAAGTGCGACCCTTAGTTTGACTTATCCGATTACGCACATGACACCGTCGTCTTGAAACAGTGGTAGCAGAATGGGATCATGTTCCGAGGTTTTCACCACCCGTATCCGTGAGCTCAACTCATTTTGAGAGATATTCTTCAGGGCACTTTGTTGCGAAAGCTCATCGATCTCTGTAATTTCATATGATGAGAAGGATGCCGAGGACTCCGATTGAGAGAACATGCCTGTCCCGATGAATTCCCAGTTTGGTTCGAGCTTGCATGCAAGAAGCGGGTATATGGCGGATGCTCCGATCCCTCTGGAGTTTTGTCTTGTCAGGAAGTTCTAAGGAACCACGACAATGCGACTTACATGTCGATACCAATGGTGCGCTCGGGTCGCAACTCATCATATCGAACAGAAGCCTGGATGAGGTCTTGGATCCACAATATGTAGTTTAGCCTATTTGAGAGTTTATCAGTCATCTCAATCACATGCAGTTCCGCGTACCTGTTTGGTACCTGTATAAGAAACACCAAATAATCAGAGATCGCACGTTCGCGAGTCAGAAAAATACACTGACCGCAGGACATAATCGCCCGGCTGGTACAGAAAGCTTGAGTCCAAAATCTCGATGTAAGAGTGCCTCCGTTAGCCTCCTAAACTGACGGCCAGATGATTGAGAAAGTCGACAGATTTCAAAGCGAAAAAAGAGGATAACGATACCTTTGAGCCTCAACGCTCTTAAAATCAATCACAGGTCGACCATCTTGAGTCTTTAGGAGGCTGTCGATTATGAATATGCAGCCCAATTCTTTATTCGTTCCACTCACTGGACGGAAAGAGGAGGGAATGACTCCGCGAGATTTTCGAAATCGAGAGGCGTTTGGTAAGGATTCCTGGGATGCATGCGCGCAGTTTCTGTAAATGAATTTCGCCTACTACTATAAGTCCTCGTGATAGAATCAAAGCGCATCGTACCTGGTATTCGTTCGGCGTACTATAAAGCTCACCTGTTAGACGAGATGATGGCAAGCGGCAAGCAGCAGAGGACGACGATCGCCCTGCCTTTTTCGTTTCAATCTCCGCCGGTGTTTGCCGGAGGACGGTCTGGTGCCTGGCGAGCATCGACGACGGCCTTCGTCCTTCACCACCACCATCTGCGGGAGGGCCACGTCGAAAGTTATCATAGGAATTGAAACGGCCATGGCACTGAAATTCGACGATGACCCTGGAAAATATATTTCGACACAGGAACTCAAAGTGGATCCATAATTCGAATCATTCCCGTCCACGGGTTCCAAGACGAGCTTATCCAGTGAAGTTCATCAAGTTGAGGATGATGCTAGAGGAAAATTAATGTGAGTAACGCTCTCTTTCAAATCTTGAACTACAAGGGATATTCAGTATCAGGGAAATTGTTGAAGATCGTGACCTCTGGATGATCCGTTAAGAATCTGCGGCCGTCTCTCCAACTCAATCAACGCACAACGCCTTCGTGACATAATGACAGCAGCTTTTCTTTTATAAGTGAGTCTCGATGAAGGTCGCCTGCGGCCATCCCTTCGAACGAACCCGCTATTCGAGCTCTACGGGATCTTTAGAAAATGAAACACCACATATCCTCTTCTCATAACCACAGGAGCGACAATCCTCAGGCGCCTTGCTGCCCTTATCCCGATGAAGTTCTCTCTGGACATGAACTCGAGGCAGTTATTATTGCCGCAGCAATCAAGAAAGCCAACGCGCCGTTCGATAAGAGCTTCTTTTTGGGCGCTCTTGCTGGACTTTGGGTTGGTCTTGCTGGGATCGCAGCCCTAACCGTCGCAGGAGGTATTCCGGTGGATGTTCGTAATGAATGGCCCATGCTTCCTAAGTTATGTATGGGGACGTTCTTCACCTTTGGTAAGTTCATACATGATTTCCGTAAAGCATCCATGTGCTAAAATCCGAAAGCCTTGCATTTCATTGTCATGTTTGGCGGCGATTTGTTCACTGGAAGTATGATGACTTTGACCATTGGTACGCATCGGAGTTCTCGATTTTGAACCAACCACCTTAAAGCAGTTTTCGTATAAAAGGTGTCTTGAACCGAGCTGTAAGTTCCTTTTTGTTGTTGTTGTACTCTTCCCAGGCGATAATCATATCTAATGAATCATGTAGGTGCCACTTCGAAAGGTTGCAGTTAATTTCGTTGCGGTGAGATTGGTCCACTCTGCAATTTCTTTCGTTTTACTTGAATCTGATGAAATTTCAGGTATATCTGGGTAATTGGTCGGGGTGTCTTCTTACAGCGTATTTGCTCGCTTTGCGCACTCGACTCTTCGACGCGGAGCCATTCCACTCTTACGTTTCGGAATTCGCCATCGGGAAGATCACAGGGCACTGTGCGTATTACAATTAACATGCTCAAGTTCTCGACTGATAGCCTGGTCTAAACTCACACCGACAGCGTGGGGCACGCTCTTCCTGAAGGCAATTCCTGCGAATACTCTTGTAGGCATGTCTGTCGTCCTCGGTGCGTCCTCGAGGGAGGCCGCAGGCCGCATCATGGCGCTCTACTTCCCAGTCTTGCTATTCGTCATTTCGGGCTGGGAACATTGCGTCGCAAATAGTGAGTCTATTTGTGATTTCCCTTAATAATAAAATTGACTATGTATTTCATAGTGTTCTTCGTCTCGACCAGCCTAATGTACGGCGCTCCTTCGACCATAGCCCGCTTCTGGTACAATCAGTCCGCCGCGATCGTTGGGAACTACATAGGCGGCGGGCTCATTATCGCGGGAAGTTTGCACGCGCTGAACCATTGGGTTTCCATCTTCTCCATCTTCCCTGGCGCACCGGAATTCCTTGTCGGAAGCGCTGCATATGCAAGCGAAGTAAAGCGCGAGAAGACTCTCGACTTAGAGAGCAATGAGGTCACCGCCGAGAAAGGGAGCGAAACGCCAAGCATCGTGAAGGGGGAGAACATGAAAGAGGAGGATCATACAGTTGTCCAAGTGCGGACTCACGATAGTGAGGAAAGCGAACCGAGTGTCTGTGAAGGATACCGTGGGTTTTAGGTAGATCTCGATGGATATTTCTTGGCTTGAAGTTCCAGCACGAGACGTCGGGGGAGAGAGAACCGCACTTGATTGTAGCACGTTTCTACCAATGGGAGCATGTACATGTATATCGTATTTGTCGCTCGGCAATTCGCATTCCATCCGCTCGATGGATTAAAATTATAAGTTGATAAGTTGAATAACAAATGTACATCATGAATCGTTCGGGAAGCTACAGCAATGGGATTCGCTCGCCATAACTTCACTCGTGTGTTGCTCAAAGGCCTAGTGCGGCGCGTTGAGCGACTTGGTAACACACGATGCAGCCCCTGGTCTTATAGTCCTTCAACGACTTCATGAAGCACCTGAGTAAGAGCTTTCAATGAACAAACCCTTGATAATATTGAAGAACACTTACTTCCTGCATAGTCTATGATGGCACAGACCTCCATGAGATACCTCGTTCGTCAGGCACATGCATATGGGACACTCAATATAACCGATGTTCCTTAGCTCGTCTCCCGCTCGCATGAATGCCATCTATATTGTCGTGGATCAGCACTCAGCACGTTTTTTGTTCCACTCGCCAATTGATGGGATTGACGTTTACTCACTAATGGACTGAGTGAAGGGTCCACGTAGGTTCTGGTAGGCTCCACATATCTGGCGGGCTCCGCCCTTAGTGCCGGGTGCTAGGTATATCGATACATGTCAGATGAAAATACAATTTTTACGCCAGAGTATGATTTCGCTCACCAGCGCAGAAACACCTGCATAAAACTCCGACTGTGATCCCGGTGTGGGGCTCTATATGGGCAAGCCTGAAATTCGTATCACTTTTTAGATTATAAGAAGGATTGCTCACCATCGCGGAGACCCCTGCATAATAGTCGGGCTGCGCCCTCAGTGCAGGACTCTATATTAATACGATAAGCATAGAATAAAAAAATTCAGTTGAGTGATAAAGAGTGGGTGAATATTACTGCTAACCATCGCAGAGGTCCCGGGGCTCTGAGAATATTGTGAAGCATTACTAGCGCCCGTTAAGCGCCGGTTTCTAGGACTTCTTCGCGTCATCGATCCCTATGTTCTGAGCTTGAGGGGTTCTTGAAGTTCTGTTGTTGGAAGCGAGCAGTAACTCGAAGGCCATTAAATAGCCAGGGTTGAGGCCAATGCAGACGTGATGACTGATGTTCAGACAATAGAGACCCCTGCTCTTCTTCGGATGGACCCCTCGATACGAAGGACTTGCCAACGAGCCACATATACGAGGCCTCGTTGCACATGGCGATCTGCGAAGAAGTGACATCTGTACCCCTTGCTTGTGTCGGTTTTAAACCGTTTTAATATCGGGATCATATTGATATACGCCAGCGACTACGTACCCATTTTCTGCGCTCGTATCACACAAAATCACTATCGTCGCGGCAAGCCAGGCGGCCGACAGAACGGGTTTTCATGGGTAACATAGGCCAAAGATGAAAGGTCGTAGCGCAGACCTTGGTCGAATCACTGAGACACTGCATGTTTGTTGCGAGTGTATTATCGGCGCCTTAGGAAGAATTCACTCACTATATTTCTACAATGTTATTGTAGCGAACGCTTCGCGTATTGTTAGGGCAGAGATATCCTCTCCAAGATACAGGATTAGGCCAGATACACCACACACCTTTTATTGTATTCGGTCTTCGAAGATACAACGTCGATTTCTCCCAGGCCTGTCGACGAGGCTGGCGGAAGTATAAAACGAGAATTGAGATTTCAAAAAAAGAGTGATAATACAGTACATGCATATCGAAATGCTTGAAAAAGGATGAAGAGAAAAAAAAAAGGAAAAGGACAGTCTGTATGCGCTCGTGACGCAACATGCTCGAACCTCAATTATGTGGCGCACATTTCACTATTCACGATGAATCCCCACACGATAGTGCAAGTTGCGTTGACAGATTGGGCATGGATCACCGTCTATCCATATGGTCCTCAGGCACCTGTAAATTGATTGAGGAATCGGCGAGGATATTATTTTAACGGATGCGACTCACTCCGTGCAGAGTTCATGACCACAAATACCAGCACTGAAGTCCGTCGTTGCACGGAGGCAAACAAAACACTCGGAGGAGTCGCGTTGAAGTATACGGTCTATTCTGATTTCATCTGACTCGCATTCGCCTAAATGCTAGAGCGAAAACGAGATGAGTGGCGCACATTGGCCTTTTCACTTTACTTACCGCAGTATATTCCTCGAAAGAAGGGTAATTGAGACCGCAGTCCAAACACTGGACTTGGAAGGTGGGCGAGTTTGGGCGGGTGCTCGAAAAGTACTGTCATAGTGTAGCAGTCAGAGGAAAGAGTGACGAAATCGAAGAATGCCAGTAGCTACCGTCGTTGCATCTCCGAGGTCTGGTGTAACCGGTTCGTTCGCGCTGGCAAATATCAAATCGAACAATGCGTTGTTGTTGTTGTATCCTCCAAGAATGAGCGGTTCCACGTCAACTTGAATCTTCGTATTGTAAAGCAAGTAAAATTGACAGTTTCAGTTGTCATGAAAAAATATGGTCTTCGAATACGTACGATGTGCGGAGGCGTCATTAATCCAGTTCGATGGTCCATTTCTCCATCGTATTCGCCGTCCGACAAATGCTGTTGAAAGAATTCAAAGAAATGTCCAACATAATTTAAGGCGAAATAAGTTGGAAACGTACCATCAAATACGAAACGTAACTATCAAATACTTCTCCACATCCTTCACATACGTAAAGAAGGGGACCGGGCACAGAAGTTGGGAAATTCCAAGTCATGTCCGCTCGATGATCTGGAACGTCTTGGGGTGAAGATTTCGGTGGGGATGTTTGTGAGGACAAAAGAAATCTGAAAGCGTTGGTTTATATAGCTCAACCTTGGGCTTTCCTGAAACCCGCCTCAAACCGGAGGCAAAGGCATCAGCCCATTAATCTACGAGCGTCGAAATTAGGGAGGGCCTGAACACCTCTTTCGCTAGGATTGTAGGCCCATTGATCTTAGGTCCGCAGGATGGTGTGCCTGCGCAAGGCCATAAGTCGAAAGGCCTGTCTGTTCGCGAGAGGACGCCGACGAGAGGAAGCCGAGTATTTGCTTCAGAGGCGTCACGGTAGGCCTTTTCCTAGATCCTGCAATACGACACAGTTAGAACTGCACGAGGAGGCATGATTTCCAGACATATATACTCACGCCGCATATTAGAGGGCATGCTCCCGTCGCCATCGAATGACAGAGAATGAAACATGTAGAATGAAAAGGCAAAACGAGAACAGAACTGATTTGTTCGGGCTTCCAAACGCATTGCGTGTATTTCTTACCAAGAAAGAGGTCCTATATG
Organism: Schizopora paradoxa; assembly: GCA_001020605.1. Lineage (NCBI taxonomy): Eukaryota > Fungi > Basidiomycota > Agaricomycetes > Hymenochaetales > Schizoporaceae > Schizopora > Schizopora paradoxa. Next base: position 23,542 of record KQ086109.1, on the reverse strand, counting down.
TTACAGTAAAGGTACAAAACATCAATGTAGATGCAAAGGATCAAGAAGTCTCGCCTCAGGCTACCCAGACGCGTTGAGGTAGATCCGCCGAAGGTCTGTCTCACGGGCAGAGCTGCGGCATACTGGGCAGCGTCTGTCGGCCCTCAGCGCGGATTTGATACAGCTAATCGAAGCAAAAGAGGAATAGAAGGGGCCCACGAAACATTCTTCAGACTACTTTCAGAGTAGAATTCAATTTCAACGTACGCAGTGCAAAATAAGTGACCACACGGTACGGAGCTCAGGTGTTGTTTCGTTTCCATGCAAACCGGGCACTCGAAGGCACGCCCTCCGCTGGGTTTGCTATCTGACGGCGTGTCAGGAAGAGGAGCCTCATATAAGTCATTCCGCGATGCCGATGGTGTATCGCAGGCTTGCAAGTGCTACATGTTCTGCGTCAGTTAAGGGAGGGCGATAGAGAGACTCATATGACGTACTGTCAGAAAATCGTCCTCGAAACTGAAATAGCTATCGCAATGGTCGCAGTGAAAGACCGCATCGTCTTCAGGATGTTCACGCCCACAGGACGAAATGAATCCATGCTATAAATGCGGTTTTACTTTATTGACGCGAGCGGTAGAATATAGGATTTACCATGCTCAAATTGTCGGCGGTCGCGAAGTCTTCATGGCAGATATGACAGATATGAGGTTCGGGTGAGATTCGCTGTGATGGATCGCTGTTGCTACTTGACGGCCTTTCGTCCAAGACGTATTGACCGACACCGCATTGGATGTGCTGAAAATGTTTGAAAGCCAGTGAGACGCAAAGCAACGCCAATTACGCACATTTTCGAGTTCGTCGAGGCTAGAAAACGCCCATCCGCACCCATTGCAGCTGATTATACTTTCGCTCCGGCTCTCGATATTTTCTGATGAATGACGCCGCTGCGAAGGCACTTTGTCAGGGGCTCGTTTCAGAACATTCAAACGCGAAGAAGCCAGCTGACTGAGCGCAATCCAACACCTGAGTCTTCGACGCAATTGTCACAGGTATCGCAAAACATCCAGTCTGGCGTGTTTCCGTTCGCAATGTGTTGGATATGCCTCTGGTCGTTGTCTCGATGCTACGTTGAGAGCGCCAGGAAACAGGGGTTCAACATAAAGTTCACATCCAACACGAAAGAGATAACTCACCTCAAGCCAATCGTCCCATATCAAGAAATGGCGTTTGCATGAGCAGCAATGACTTGGAATCTTAAGAAGATGCGTGCAGATGTCAATACGTCTTCTGAGACGAGCTCGTGGACTGGGACGCGTACCTGGTCGTTTCTCTCCTCCATTTGAGAGTGATCTACACTCTGCTTTTGACCCATACCACTTCCGACTCCCAAAGAACGAGCACGCCGGTGGAAGACGATGGTCAACAGAGCTCCTGTTAATTCCTCGATTCCATCGAGGTGACCGGTTTAGGTGAGCTGCCACTCTTGGCTGGCAGGACAGCAGGACACGCGACGCGTCTCATGCTCAGAGTCAGACAGTGACCACCATCGTATCTTCTCCTAGGGCTTCAATTGCTCTTTTTGAAGGAATAGAGTGTCGTCGCATCGTCGTCGATCTCGTCGTGGTCGTGGTCGTTGAAGAACAAAGTCGAACGGTCGGCAAATACGTAAACGAGAATTTGGTCGGAAGTAGTATTTGGGACCCGACATTGCCGGTCCCGCGAGGAAGGCACTCACTTCGCGACGTTTTTGACGCTCTCAATCTTGGAAAGGTATTGTTTTTATATTTGATTCTAGTAGTTTCTATTTTATATTCGCAGGTGCGAAGCCAATCGCTCAAGCTAATTCTTGTTGGTATGTATACTAAACATGTCTACATAATTTCGAAGGATTTCGGTCTCCTTTTCCACTGGCATCGAGCGTTCGTCATAGCTTGTCAGTAAACATTTACATGAACCATATAATTGGGCTTTCAACGCATGAACGAGCACCGGATAAAAGAAATGGAGCTAATAGACGAAGACAAATTATTATGAAAGAATTGGTTCTCTGAACTTCGAACGCCCACTCAGGACACTAACTCGAAGAACAACATGAAATTTGAAAAAAGAAGGAATACAGCGTCTTGCAGGATATCATCTCATAGGCATGCATGTATGCGCTTACAGAGAAGCACATTACGCGACTCTACAAATAAACACGCAAAAGTTCGTCACGCATGGTGGCGCGACGGCAGAGTGGACATCGTCTGTATGCTCCCAATGCCGCCCCAAAGCACCTAAACGATGTTCGGTCAGAAAAGAACCAAACTGGAGAATGAGAGCACAGCTTACTGAGTGCACATAACATGACCGCAAGGGCCGGCGCTGAGGCTTGTCCTTGCTTCACGGCAGATGGGGCACTCGTAGCCATTGGTTTCTTCATGTTGAGTTCTCTCTTCAGCGGTCGATTGAATCGACCACTGAGAGCCGAATGGGCTAAGAGGAGCTTCCTCTGGAACAGGGTAATTGACGGGTATTCCAACGCAAACTTCTAGGTGCTGAAAGGAATGTTTGAATAAGTGGCAAAGATGTTGTTAACGTTATGATAATGATTACCGCATTCAATTCCTGGCTTGAAGAGAAGGCCTGGAGGCACCTCATGCACGGAATAACGGGCGTAGGTGAACTCGCGGCTTGAGGGTTCCATGGCGATGACTGTAAAACATATCGAACAGTAGAAAATATACAGAAAATGTGCGCAAATAGCTTTACCAGTATCGGAGGTCTGAGGCCAGGTATGACTGGGCGGTCGAAAATCGGACTGTAAATCGGTGTATTGTACGGGGCACCATTCACGTCTCCACTCAGGTCGCGGTCCAAGAAAATATGGGCAGGAGTTTGAAACTACGTATTCACGATCCATGCATCAGTTGCTCGAAATATCAAGGAAGAAAATGCGAAAAGCTTACGATATTGGGCGGATAAACGATAGTGATTCGTGGGGCATAGCACTGGCCATACGTCAAGTGCTGTTGTAAAAAGAAATGAACGAAAATACAACGTTTCCCGCATGCGATGAGATAAGACACTGTAAACATCCATGACTTTGTCACTAAACAACGCACCTGCTGCCAAACAGCGAGACTGTGGAAGATCCCTCCGCACCCTCCGCATGCGAAGGGTACGGGTACAAGAACTACGGGACTCCAGTTCGTGTTCAGCGGCCTGAGGAATGTAGCCATGGAATGGAAATGTTTTGTAAGGTCGATGGGAATGTAAGTGCGCCATTTTATATGACGAAACGCAAGGCCTTCGGTAACCCGCCGTGTCCTGGAGGTAAAGGCGCGAGTCCATCCCTCCAACCAAGCTGTACGTCGGGACGACCTGAGCACCTCTTTCGCAGAGTCGGATGCCTGAATATTCTGGGCACCCGAATCATGCGAGCGATAGGACTGCGCGCGAGGCCATAGATAAATGGCCTTCAAACGCGATGTGAAATTGAGAATCGGCTATATGGAGCAAAGGGAGGCCCTTGACGCTTATGGCTCGCTGGAATACGACAGGATGAGACAGGGAATGGAAGATAACCTGGCCTGAAGCTACTCACGTTGTGAAACGATGGGCATCCTAATACAACTATCGAACTCCGGACTGCCTCGAAATACCCGTAACGAATACTAAGTGATCATCATGCGCGCGAAACCCCACGACGCCATCGTCCCTACGAGACGAGACGGTAAAGACTTATCGCGAGATTGGGCACCTTACATAGATAAGACAGTCTCGTCGTTTCACCTAACACTTTGACAAGTGTGAGGTACGCCATACAGCACTGCGTGTCAAGGGGAAGCACAAACTGCAGTATTGCATGACAGGACTCACTTCGACATTGAACACCATACTCCTTTGCTGAGACACGAAACGAGCAGGGGTATCGGGGGCAAGCATCGCGAGGCCTTGAAGATGCCTCGTGTGCATATCTTCGCAGACGCGTAGTAGCTTTAGAGAAGAAACCTTCGAAATTAAAAACGCAAACTGCTTGATAGCAATTGTCAATACAAGACCTGAAATTCGAACATTCGCATATGTTCCTTACCAAATGGAATTGAAACTTATAGATCATACTACAGGTAGGAAATTTCAATGGAGGTGCAGTACGCGTATGAAAGCTCGCCTAATCCTCAGAGAAATATTCGCCGGAGGTCCGACGTACGAGCAGAACTCCGGCATATCGGACATCGACTGCGTGATCGCAATGCCGCCCGAATACAGCTTCATGTTTAGGCAAAGGAGCGTGGTTATCTAACCGTCTTGATGGCTAACCTCAAAGCAAACGTACCTTGTGCAGAATAAATGACCACAGGACACGGAGCTCAAGTGCGAGTCGGACGGTTTCTCCTCCATGCAGATTGGACACTTGAAGAAGGCACGGCCATCACCCGATTCTCTGGCGGGGGTCGCGGGATTATTGGACGTCATGGACTGCATGGGTATCATAGGCGTCATAGCTCTTGTAGGCGTCACGACCGGAGGAAGAAGTTCGGGACGTTCATCTTGCAGTACTGTATTCGTATCGCAAATTTCCAAATGCTAGACATTTCGTGGTCAATATTAATAGAGGGCTACGAAAACATACTATCGCAACGCACCGTCAAAAAATCATCCTCAAAGCTGAAATAGACATCGCATTCTCCGCAATGAAAAAGCGAGAGATCCTCGGATCGCTGGCGACCGCAGTACGAAGTGAACTCGTGCTAGGGGATAAAGAGTTAGGGTTACTATCTTAAAATTTGAAGCGTCAAATGTTGAGACTACCACTTGTAATTCAGCTGCAGTTCCAAATTCTTCATGGCAAGTTCGGCAGAAATGCGATTCAAGAATTCGGTTCAGCTGATATCCATGGGTAATCGCAGGTCTTATTTCAGGAGCACGATGACGGACGTCGGACTGTTCTTGCTAGAAATAGAAAGCAAGAATTCTTCAGTTCATAAGGTCACGATGAGACGATATTTGCGCACATTTTCTGGTGAATTGGCGTTGCGGAAAGACTGTTCGCACCTGGTGCTACTGTCGACGTTTCGAATGGTATGGGTTCTTTCTCGATTCCTTGCTCTACGTGGACGCGTGCGATTCACTGGCAAGTCATTGCGTAGAGGAAACCACTGTAGAGGCAATCCGTAAGTGATCGTCATCCTTTGCGACTATATTAGGGCGAATAAAAAGCAGACTTACATTACGCAGAGCAAAACTTGAATCTTGAACATAGAAACCACATGTTTCACAGAGCATCATGTTCGGTAAATTTCCGTATGCGAAGCTTTGACGCTCGCGATGCGTGCGGCTGTTTTCTCGATGCTGCGACGCAAACAGAGAAGAAATCGATATTGAGCAATGATTCTATTTGAATCTCGTTCCGAACGGTGAATACTCACCTCTAGCCATTCATTCCAGGTCCAAAAATGACGTTTGCATATGCAGCAATGATACGAATTCTGAAGAAAACACAATTGTCAATCGAGACGCGCTTCCCAATTTGAAGTTGGGCGCAACGTTTCCACTCACTTTGCCAATTATCTCGTTCACATCTGTTTCAGCGCGGCTAGCACTCTGTTTGTGACCCATTGCTTGAAGGCGGGGGCGACAAGGATGGTGGTCAGAGGAGACCAAAGAGACGCTGGTAATTGGCCGTGCTATCTGCTGGCCATTTTTGGATGGACCTCGACATGCGACTCGGACGGCGAGGACCCGCTGCGCGTCTATCGATAGGTACGACATGTTCCTCTTTTACACTGATTTTCCGTCATCTTCGGGCGTGATATACTGTTTCTTGCTTGAGTCAAGGTGCGGATTAAATATACTGAAATTTCCTTCACTTTCTCGATGCTTTCGTTGACGGACACTCCAAGTTTCAACTTCCTGTCAAGGTGCGTTTCGTCTAGCAAAAAAAAGGATTGGGATATTAGTGGGAAAGCATTTAAAGGAGATGATAGAATGGGAAAGCATGCTTTCCATTTCTTGATACCACGCGAAATTCATCACAAGAGATATCATTCGCATAGATCCGGTTGTTCAGTTTCGAGAAATGTCTTCTGCATGAGTAGCAATGATGCGGATTCTAAAGAAAATGTAGGTTTCAGCGTGCCTCCCGGGTCGAGCTGAAAAACACTTACCTTAGTCGCCCTCTCCGATAGTCATAATTTTGCGTTGAAACGTCCAACGAGTAAGCGTATAAAGTGCGCTCGCCGTCGGCCTTGGACATATCTAATGCGTATATGATGATGCGTGTCAACTCTTGAGAAGAAGCGAACTGGATGAAATGCAAACTTCCTGAAACCTGGAAACGTGAATATAGGTAATGAATTTGGGAGATTTGCATATGTTCCTTACCAGAGATATTTGGATTTTATGTAGTAGATCATTCTATAGATACAAAAATCAATGGACGTGCACCACGCGTATGAAAGCTCGCCTCCTAATGTCCGGACATTCAGATGAATATTCGTCTAAGGTCCGCCTCATGGGCAAATTTCCTACATATCGGACAACGTCTATGAGAACGTATCGCGGCTTCGATACAGCTTTTAAACAGAGGAAAAAGAAATTGGTTATCGAAAAGCTTCGATAGCCGACGCTCATGCAAGCGTACCTCGTACAAAATAAGTGACCACACGACGCAGAGCTCAGGTGCGAGTCCGGCGGTTTCTCCTCCAGGCACACCGGGCACTCGAAAAAGGCTTTGGGCGTCACCACCGGAGGCGGAGGGAGAGATTCGGGAATTTCGTCCACTTGTATCACATCCACGTCGCATATTTCCAAGTGCTATTTGTTTCGTGGTCAGAAGAGAATGATATGAGATATTGTTGTCAAGACTCACCCTTAGGAAATCATCCTCGAAATTGAAATGAGTATCGCAATCTCCGCAATGAAAAAGGGTGATATCTTCTTCTATTTGCTGGCGCCCACAGGAGGAATTGTCTTCGTGCTATGGATAAATGTCACTATTTCTGAGATCGTCAAGTACGATGCTTGGAGAATACCGTTTGAAGAAGGGCTGCAGTCGCAAATTCTTCATGGCAGACTTGGCAATAGTGTGCTACAGGAGTTTCATTCATTTGATAGGTAAGATTATCTGCAGGTCCTTGATCATTGGTGTATTGATGAACGTCAGATCGGACGTGCTGAAAATTCGAATCAAGGTTATCTCAACTATTGTCGGTCAAAAGGAAACGGATTTGCGTACGTTAGGTGTTTCAACATCGGCAACAGGGCCATCGATGTTCCTCGTCGCATGAGACCCTTCATCGTTTCTTGCTCTGTGAGCGCATTCAATGTAAGTCACTCGGTAAAGGGAACCACTGACCTCTGCAGAAGCACTTCGTCAGTTTGACTTCTATAAGGAGGATAATGATTCGACATACATTTCGCATGATAATTTGGGAGTCTTGAACATCAAGGCTACACACATCACAGCGCATCGTATCTGGTAAGTTTCCATACGCGAAACTTTGACGTTCGCGATGCGTGCGGCTGGTCTCTCGATGCTGAGAAGAAAGGGCGGAAAAGTGGTCACTGAGCGATGTTGTTATTTGAAGCTTATCAATATAGGAAGAGACCCACCTTGATCCATTCATTCCAGGTCACAAAATGACGCTTGCATGTGCAACAATGATATGGATCCTGAAGAAAATGCAGCTGTCAGTGAAGACACGCCAACTTGAAGTCAAACTCAGTGCCTTCACTCACTTCGTGGATTGTCTCGTCTGCATACGTCTGCTCATGACTAGAGCTCTGCCTCTGACCCATTCCTCGACGACGGGGAGACGACGAGGATCATGGAGAGAGCCAGGAATGACGTTGGAAACTTTCCATGTTTTTTTTTCATGCTGGCCTTTTTTGGTTGGTCGTCGTCGACACGCGACGGTCAAGTTGACGAGCCGCCGTTGCTGCCGCCGCGCGTCACGGACTCTTTCCCTCTTCCTTCATCTCGGGCTCGATTTTTTACTCATTCTTGAATCGAGAATGCGTTTTCGTGTCGATCAACTCGTCTTTACCATCACGGTGCTTTCGTTGAGGAACATTTCAAGTTAGAACGGCCATGGCACGGAGACCGTCCCGTCAGAGTCAACCACGAAGGCGATCGCTGTGAAGGCCTTCAAGATTCGTAGCCAACCTCTCAATCATTTCACTATGGTCGTCGAGAACGAAGATCGTGATGCAAGACATGTCGTTGCCCAGGTATCGTATGGCGCGCCTTCAAGCTGACCCAAAGACGATGCTCATGGAGGATGTGTTACATGGAGGAATTTCTTTAGCATCTCGTTGAGTGACCAATTTCTCCTTTCATAAAGTCTTTGATACTCAACGCGAAATACATGTAGGTCAGTCTATCGATCTCCTGCCAGTGGTTCGAGCTCGTATCGCGCAGAAGTACTACGAATGCACGTGGCTACAGAAGCTGGGGTCGGGCTCAAGCTCTTCCTCTTCCTCTGACGTCAGACTGGATCGACGCCAACACCAAAACTTTTATAAAGGACGGACGCGACGCAGAACTTCACCTCGACCATCAGCATCTTAACCTCGTACCATCACCATCACAGCAAATCCGTCGTCTATCCTCGAATTCAATTTAAGACACGATGTCAACTGAAACGCCAGCAGTTTTCCGTTTGAAGGCGTCAATGCAGACATATGAGTGGGGAAAGAAGGGCAGCTCGTCTCTCGTTTCTCAATTAGCTCGAGGAGCTGTACGGGAAGACTTCGAGCTGGAGGAGGAGACATCGTATGCAGAGGTGAGCATCAAGTTTTGACGAATTTGACATCAGATTATCTGATTTCTTCGCAGCTTTGGATGGGCACTCACCAGAATGGACCTGCTCATCTCTGGTCGGAACCAGAAACGTCTCTTGCTGGCCTCATTACGTCTTCTCCTCAGTCATATCTCGGAGCGAAGTTGACTACCGGGCAATTCAACGAGCCGGGGAAATTTCCTCATAGCACGCAGGTGCCATTCATATTCAAGATCCTTTCGATCGCAAAGGCACTTCCGCTTCAAGCTCATCCCGACAAAGCACTCGCCGAGGATCTGCATGCTAAAGACAGCCTTCAGTTCGTTGACGATAACCACAAACCAGAGATCGCGGTTGCCCTCAAAGACGGCTTCCGAGGATTTGTCGGTTTCAAGGAGATGGATAACATAGTTGAGAGCTTGCAATCCGTCCCCGAACTAGCGGAAGCGATCGACAACGAAGATGCCATCCGTCGATTTCTCCAAGAAAAGAGTAAGGAGTCGCTGAAGGACGTCTTCTCGGCTCTTCTTTCCGCGAAAGAAGACTTGGTGAAGCGATGCGTTGGCCGACTCATTGAGAGGATAGATCGCCAGGGAGCCAACGCAGTCGGTGGAGATGAAAGCGCTTCGACTTTGGTGAGGACACTAAATGATCAATATCCGTCCGACGTCGGCGTCCTCGCTGCACCATTCTTCATGAACCTCGTTACGCTAAACCGAGGCGAAGCGATCTACATTGGTGCCGACGAAGTGCATGCGTATCTTGAAGGCGGTAAGTGATATCATGTCATTGAAGAACGAAAGTCCTCGAAGCTTATGCATGATTTTTAGACATTATCGAATGCATGGCCGTCTCCGACAACGTACTCAACGCCGCCTTCGTCCCTCCGGACTCTCGCAACACCTCCACCTTCGTAAATTCCCTCACTTACACATCCAGGCCGCCCTCGCACTGGTCGCTCCCTCAAACACCCTACAAGCTCTCCCGCACAGGCCAAACCACAGCTTACGACCCGCCACTCGAAGAGTTCACCGTGCTCCACACCCAGCTCTCTCAAAGCCGGGCCAACTTTACAGCCAGCGCCACCAAAGACGCGTCTATGTCTACGACAGGCATCGTGTCGAAAGGCGACTTCCTCACGCTCGACCAAGGTGCTCAGACCGTCAAAGACTGGAATGGGAAGGAGGTATTGCGCGGCGCAGCGGGGCCTACGATTGGTATCGTTACGCGCGGTATGGTCGAGTGTCGGGAGGAGGGCGGGGACTTCGCTACCGTCCCGCTTGGATTCGGGGGTGTCGTCTTCGTGAAGCCTGGTACTGAGGTGTCGGTCCAGGCGGTACAAGGGGAGGCGGAGATGTGGTGGGCGACTTGCGCAGAGTAAGCGCATTGTCATAAGATTGAATTGAAAAGGGAACGAATTACGCACCTCGCAACTCTTCGACCACTAAATGGATTTTCTTTTCGGGCCTACCTCGCGACTACTTTACTCTTTGATACACGGAGCGAAAAGATATGCAATATTCAATTGATATCCTCGTGAGAGTGAGAGTGCTGCGCTCAAGCCCCTCCCTTGCATTCGAAAATACGCTTCTCGAGCTCCATCACTCTCTTCTAACCATCAAGATGTCTTCTTCCACTGAAAGCTCGCCGTATCCTCCCGTTCGCCGCATCGTCACCGGTCACGACTCTTCGGGGAAATCCATTTTCTTGGAAGACAAGATAGTTCCAGCGCATACCTTCTCAGAGAACTCGACGGCCTCGTTTACAGGCCTATATCGGCACGATGAGTTCCCCGCGAGCAACCAAGATACTCCAGGCGCGGATGGGAAAGTGGCTTTCAACGATCTGATTGCAACTAAGCCAAAGGAATTGGTGACACCCACGGGCAGTACCTTGTGGGCGGTCGATACCCCACCGCATAATAAATCTGTTGAGTATTCAAGCTCTTGTTTCCTCGACTAATATTGATGACATGTACGACTCTCCAGCCTTTCCACCGTACGGAATCGCTCGATTACGGGATCGTCGCGAAGGGCACGATCACTCTCATCCTCGATGACGGCGAGCGGGTGAAATTGAGTGCTGGAGATGTCATCATCCAGCGTGGAACCATCCATGAGTGGATAAATGAAGGCGATGAGTGGTCGCGCGTGTACTTCGTCATGATTGGTGAGGAAATCAACTACTTCAAGATGGAGTTGAGGCTGACTTACAAATTCTCTCGAAGCTTCTGAGAAGGTGAAGATTGGAGACAAGGAACTAGGCACTGAGTTTCACTAAGCCGATCGGGCTGGGGAGGAGTAGCAGAGGCTACGCACCACATACATATAGCCTCGATCGTGTCCACCGCATCCGAAAAGTAGGTGTAAATTTGCGGTGAGATTCGTGCTATCTTGTCCTCTTATCTGATATTTATGAATAATCCCCAGCCTCGCTCTAGCTTTGTCTTCGTTGAATCTAATCTCTCGCTTTAAAGAAGTTTCATCGGTGGAAACTGTCTTCGCAACATCGATTCGGTCGACTTCTCGGCAAAGCCCCGTTACATCAAGAATCCGTTGAGCAGGGAGCCTTTGGGCCTTTGGCGCTTACTCAAACTTACTGGGCGCAGTCACTAGTCGTGCGCTTCTGATGACTTCGGCCGTTAGAGAGTGGGTGGTGTTTGAGCGATAGGACGTCTACCGTCTTTCATCTCACGACCTTCAGTTCCGTGGTCAGTACTAGTACATGTACTAGTCAGTTAATCAGTCAGTCAGTCACGGTGTAGGTATTCCCAGCGCGGTACTGGCGCGATCACATTCGATAATGTTGGGTCAAGGAAGAAAATTTGAGTTACACAGGCGTCTCTGGACTGTGTTTCGAATCTATTAAGGATGTTCCTCTCGCGCACTCAAATGAAGCACAGTCTCCGTTCATCGTTCATTTCTCCACGCTGATATGAAAGGCGTGTGTTACGTTTCAAATTCTTTTTGCTGCGAATTTGATAAAACCTTTTTTAGTGAATTTCAAGTTATCGTCCTTTGCAGAGCGAGAACCCAACCATCGCATGCAAAACGACCCTCGATTCGACAACCACGGTCCTCCAGGATGGGTAAGCAGTACTGGGAATCTCCATGCACTGGCAGCTATACTCTGTGAGCATGCTGAAAATTTTCACCACTAGAATGCATCCATCGCCCTAGGCACCTTCCATCTCGACCCGAAACTCTCGGAACACTCCACAGATGCGACTATGACCGCGTCGGTGCATTAGGTTCGAGAGGATGAGAAGACGAGGAAATTGGCTTCCAAGTTGCACTTCATTCTCTGGTGCCTTTCCAACACGGTGGTGCTTCGTAAGATCCTAGTATTACTGTAAGGGCATAGCTAACTAAACTTAGGCAAACTCGAGATACATACTACAAAGTCTTGCTCTTGGACGCATCTGTCATTCTGAGCATTGGTATACCACGATGAGCGATCAGCCTCTTGAGCATCAAGACTCGTCAAGCTATAGTGGCGTGTACTCTTACCGTCTCCGTAAAATGCCTACTCATCATTGATTTTGCAGTCCTCGTTCCCCCTTTTGATGGACCTGAACAGATTCCACTCAAATTGCCGTCGAAAGACCTCTTAAAGTACGTGTTATCGACGGTCCCAGAAGGCTCGATTCTCGATCTATCCGACGATGTGCTCGTCGATATGAAGAAGGATCCCATTATCGGTTACGGAGCATTCTCAGACGTGTATAAGAGATCCATAAAGATAAGGGGCAAGACCGTCAACGTTGCAATTAAGCAGTTTCGTTTACATCTTCAAGATTCGGACGCCGTCAGGGTAAGATTCATTGCAATCCATTGAGAACGAATGTCTATCTAAAGGTTGGCCAGATTTTTGCCAAGGAAATTCGAGTCGTTTCTAGACTCGACCATCCGAACGTCCTGAGGCCTTTTGGCTACGTCGCTCAGGAAGATTCGCGTTATTACATCGTGTCGGAATGGATGCAAAAAGGGTCCGTACGACAGTGCATGACTCAACAAACTTTCAGCACAGGAGAACTATTCGCTATGGTATACACCCGATTGTTCAATTTATCGAACATGAGCTCAACGTTGATTTTCACAGTCTCTTGGTATCGCGAAAGGATTGGCTTATCTTCATAGCGCGGGCGCTGTTCACGGTGATCTGAAAGCTGTAAATAAACCTCCTTTAATTCAGCGTGATCTATTCTTACAAAGACACACATTCTTAGGATAACGTCCTGGTGTCCGACGACGGTACTCCAATGCTCACGGACTTCGGTTCAGCAAGAATGAAGGAGTCTATGACTTCTAAAGGGTACTATAGCACCGAGACGTTCCGTGCAAGCATTAGATGGACGCCGTATGAATTTTTTCATCACGATGATGACAAGTCGTTTTCTCCAAATGCTGAAACGGATATCTGGGCTTTCGGGATGACTATTTTGGTGCGTCTGTCTTAGCTGAGGTTCGACGCTTGTCAACTCATGATTCGCATACTTTGCTATGATCAGGAGCTCATCACTGGCAAATTTCCTTACGATCACATCAGGAGCGATAGCGGAGTTGTCACCCAAATAGTCAAGGGAAAGTACCCTCACACGCCGGTGATGGAGGAATCGGACGCGAACGCGGGCTTGAAGCGGTTTCTGTGGTCGCTATGTCTAAGGTGTTGGCACCTTGAACCCCAGCAAAGGCCCTCGATGGAAGACATCGTAAAGGAGATATTGGGTTATGGTATCGATCCCTCGGTTAGTGACAGTTTCCTTCCTCTTGCAACTGCCCTGCTTATGAATGTCTTCTCTCTCTCTCTCTTTCATAATTCCTCGAGAAGACTTAATTGCAGGATTGTCGTACTGAGACAACGACGAACCAGAAAGTAGAACGGTCAAAGAGAACGATATACGATATGATAACCCCTTAAGCCCTCCTCTCTTGGTTGTTGATTCTGCATTATTTTTTGCGCGAACTTTGGTAACGAGGGTCGACTATAATAGAAATATGAATTTGTTACACATTTCGAAAAGAACTGCACGATTTACGACAATTTCATCCTCTCGAGGGCATGAAAGTGTTACGCGAAACCGATCCAAGTGATAAGAAGGTTGATTGTTGACCCGACGACATCGTCGAATGACGCGGATTCTCCGTGTCCGAACCGCCCAGCGTCGTCGACGGTCGGGGTTGACCCAGCACGAATACAGGCAGAGTCGTTTCTCCGCTGAGCTTCGAGTTCCTCATGCAGCGCTCTTCGATCCACGCCTCCGACTCGACCCAAACGGTAGCGTAGACCACGCCGATGACGGCGACGGATGTATTGACGAGGATGATCTGGTTCATCGTGGAGAGGTCAACGGAGAGGCGGAATATGATGACGAGTTGCGCAATGGAGAAGAGGAGGGGGAATACGAAGCTGTAGACTGCGAACCAGAAGATCACTCGCAGACGTTGAGCGAATGTCGCTGAAACGAAAAATAAATATTAAGTTCGAGTCAATGTATAGGCGAATGAATGATTGCCCACCTCGACCGAAAGAAACCTCTCCGGAGTCGTGACGCGAATTTCTCCGTCGTGACAGAGAAAAGAGAAACAATGATGAAGCATACCTACGAATGTTCTCTTAGCAATGATCAAGATTTCGAGAGCTAATGCTAGCACTCACGCATTGTCTACACTCTGGGCTATCCATTCAATTTTAAGGTACGGTGAGTGGGTCCATATCTTCTCCACATTTGTTGTAGAATCGTTGGATTGGGCAGCGCGAGCAAGCATAACGATGAAAATGATCAAGTTTACGACCCGTAAAACCTTGAGGATGACCGGAGTAATTGCGACCAAGATGAACCGCTTCCTTCCTACGAAAGAGAGCGGGTAGACTGAAAGTAATCGAAGTAAAAGCGTGGTATCTATTAGAATGTATTGAACGACTCCGAGCGTTCCAACGGCAATGTTGAAAGAAATGGGAATGTGTCGCTGGGGAGAAAGGATGGCCGTGACCTAAGGCAGGGATCTGTTACTCTCTGGGTTAATACAGAAAAGTACGTCTCAAAACTCACCGAACGATAATCCAAAATCGTCCCTACAGCAAGCGCAAGAACCAAGGTGACCACGTTGAGGATGAATACGGGCCGTTTCCTCGTCGACGGTGTAGAAAAATAGAAGAGCGCAGAGAGCAAGATAACGAATGTGACTGTAAATGAGTGTGATAGGAGGAGGTCGCGGAGCGCTGGGCGGATGGCCTCCAAGCTGTTGAATCCCTGCGGCGTCGACGTGGACATGGTGATGGCGGTTGAGGTTCGGAGCCTTGTTGAAGTTGGTCCAGCATCTCGTTGGTGCGACTCCTATATAAACGTCGCTCGCGAAGGGCTTTGTGGTGTCGCGTTTACAAACATTCTCGTTGTTGTCGTTCAACAAAGGGTACGCCACATGCGCGT
Source organism: Schizopora paradoxa (assembly GCA_001020605.1). Lineage (NCBI taxonomy): Eukaryota > Fungi > Basidiomycota > Agaricomycetes > Hymenochaetales > Schizoporaceae > Schizopora > Schizopora paradoxa. The sequence continues at coordinate 8,365 of KQ086109.1, read as the reverse complement.
CATGCGCTCGTTGACGTTTTCAGATCGCGGAATCGAATTCGGGGAAAGGGAGGAAAGCAAACAAGGACCACCATCGCAAAGGCAGTGTCGACGATCATCCGAATCAACACTCGCCACAGCCGATCGTTCCAACGACATTGACCGTCGTCAGCCCGAGAGTGAATTATAAAGGGGACAACGACACCGCCCATGAAAGGCGCTTGATGGCGCGCAGAAGAAAGGTCGCGCCAGAGATGCGCCTTCATCCCGACGCTTGTTTATGCTGGAAAGATGGTCGTGTCCAGGGAGCCGAAATGATAAGATGATCTCGTCGTCTTGTCGGTACTAATTCCTTGTGTTCCTTTCTCTTCTAAGAAAAATGAGAAATTCAGAGGACAATTTCATGACAAGCAATTACGTCGAGCGCACCTTCTTATAACAATCATAAACTGCATGGCAATTCACATATAACGTTGAGCTTCAGGAGCCATGAATCAGCAATATCAAGCTCTGGATCGATTGCGCCGCCGCGAGCCTCCTCTTGCAGGAATTGTAGCATAAATAATACCTGCAATTGGGAATCGACAGGCATGTCCCTCTCACTTCATGGATTTCCGACGAAGCTTCCAAAACATGAAGATGACTTCTCAGTGTCACTGTCGACTTATCTTGAGAGATTCCGTTGATAACTGTTAGTTTTGGAAATGAGGAAGACGGTGGAGAGCACACACTTCAGTCAGTCTTCCCAAATTGCAAACCTCTGCAGGCCCGATTTCTCGATCGCACTTCAATCAGACCATCACATCCGCGTCAAGCACTCCAGCTTTTCTGTCTGAATAACCAGCGAATTGAATTCCAGTCGATGGCACCTTCGACGGTCTGGGGCACTTTTGTGAGTCGTCAGGCTCAGGCTCGTCACGGTCAAATCTGAATGCGATTTACGCACTTCTACACCCGAGAACCAAGCTCCTATTCCTTCGAATCCTTGGGCAGTTCAGACATACCGTCAAGATCCCAGACGTGAAGAATATGGTCTAGCAACAGTCAACAGCTTGAAGCAGTTACTGTGCTTGTCGTTGACCATGATCTGCATATTTGGCCCTGGACGACCTCCCGACGCAACGAAGGGTTCGGGCTCAAACTTCTTTCCATTCCCTACGGCCTGTCCTTCGTCGAAGAGGCAAAAATTGCCGTATCTTAAGGCTTCGTGGACAATGTGACGTGTTCCGTCGTCGTCGTCGACGGCGAGAGATGTTTGGCACGCGGGCACGGGGCACGCACCAACGCGTGTTGCCTTCCACCCACCGGTATCCTGTCCACCCCCATCTCTCTGGCGGATCGATCTTTGACAACCCGAAGTAATGATTCAGATTCAAAGTAAACCGATGGCTACACGAGAGATCTGAGGTTCTAAGGCCGTCAACTTGAAGGTACGTGTTGTTGTTGCCCTTTTGCGAGTCCATCTAAAACTTCAACGGTCCAATGAAGTTCTAGTCACAACCACGTTATCCTGATCTAAGATCTTGCGCCTAGAGATCAATTCCCAAATCTCAAGCTCTTGTTTACCATGACGGTCAAATTCGACAATAACGCTCCCCGTCGAAAAAGGATAAGCAACATTGGAAGTCTCCGTGCCATCCGACACGCGTTGCAACCCGTATGAATTCGGGTTTCGTCATCCCCTCCAGCGCCCTAGGCTGCGCAATGGCAACCGCGACCGTACTTATACCGCGATGTAGGATTGCTCAGATACACGCCCCTCGATTTCCAACCACGATGTCGACTGAAACCGCAAAGACCTCCCCATACCCCCCAGTTCGTCGAATTATCACCGGACACACCACATCCGGGAAATCCGTCTTTCTGGAGGACAAACCGATCGCAGGACACAAACTGTCCGCGAATTCAGACTCGGAGTACATAGGCTTGTATAGGCACGACGAGTTTCCGGCGAGCAACCAGGACACGCTGAAGATTGGCGAGGAAGTGCCTCAATTTATTGACCACGTCGCATCGAAGCCAACTGAACTGTTCTCGTCGACGGGTACCACGTTCTGGGCTATCGACACTGCGCCTCACAGCCAATCAGTTGAGCGCTTAGACTTTCAGTGACAATTTAAATCTCATGCTGATGTCGAATCACGCATAGAAATTTCATCGGACAGTCACGGTCGACTACGCGATCGTGATGAAGGGTACCATGACGCTTGTCCTTGACGATGGCAAGCGCATCAAGGCAAGCGCCGGAGATGTCGTCGTTCAGCGGGGAACAATTCACGAATGGTTGAATGAGGGGGATGAGTGGACGCGTGTCTTCTCTGTTTTGATCCGTATGTGAACAATTTTTGGTGGTTAGTTTTGTCTTCTGACGATTTTGGTGTCTTGTCCGTTTAGCTGCTGATAAAGTCAAGATCGGAGAGAAGGAACTAGATATGGAGTTCCGCTGAAAGGGCAGCACGTCAGTTGAAAGGAGTGAGTGGAGTAACCCAACTCACGGACGAACAAATGAATCCTGCACAGGCGAGAATCTTCAGTACAATTCTGTATTTTTTTCATGTGATAAACATGGAGCAAAGAAAAAACGAAACAGTTGCTTGTTTTTTTGTTGAGATCGAGAGCGACCGCTGTCGATCAGCGCTAAGGTTGGATATTTCCGTGCCGGCGCCAAGACTTCATATTACCTATCGACGGTCCGAGGCTATCTGAACGAGTGGTTCGCATCGCTACATCTTCGAAAACCCTATAACCCCTCAGTGTGTACATAAACATGAAAAGGGGGCGGGTTTCCGAGACTCCTCCTAATCTGGCCTCTTTCTTCAAACATCGATTCCACCTTGTCAGGTGTATCATCGTGGTGCACCCTTCCCCGATGAGCGATGATTTTTTCTGTAGGCAGTTCTTGAGTTCTATGTGGATTCCTGTCTTCCATTTACAGCCGTCGTCCACTGGGTAAATGCAATGGCGAGAAAATATTGCACAAAATTTACGGTCGTGAAAGACGAAGCTTGTGAAGGTGGAGCTTACACAAGCCCGTGGTGATATTTATACCATATAATTACACTTAAAACCTGTTGCATCGAAGGCCGGTCATTAGGCTTCTTAATCCAGCAAGCTTGGCATAATTGCCACATGTCTTTCTGAGGTTTCCCTGACGCCAGTAGCTCCACCAACTTGAACTCGGAAATAGGCAGAGAATCCTCCTTCATTGTCGCTGCTGCGACTGGCCCGTCATCTTTTATGTGGGCGTACGGTACGTTTCCAGTTAGAAGCTCCTGTGGTATAAACAGGATTTTTCGAACATCATCAGTTCATCAACCCTTGCGTGATGAATATTTGCACAAACCAGTATTGTCATCCCAAAAGCCCAAACATCCGACTTCGTAGTGAAACGAAACTTTTCCGAGTTCGGGATATGGTAATATTCGTAAGGTAACCAACGAATACTTCCGCGTGAAGTATTTGTAGTGTAGAATCCTTTCGAATAGATCGAGTCCGCCATTGTCGATATTCCAAAGTCAGCAAGTAATGGTTGTCCAGAACGGGTCAAAAGCACGTTGTACTTTTGAAAATGGCATTAGTGAGATGGCATAACGGTACCATTTATGAGGCTTACGGTTTTGAGGTCTGCGTGAACGATATTCTTCTTGTGCAAGTAGCACATGCCTTGTGCGATTCCCAAACACTGAAACACGGTGAACTTGCGAGGAAAAGAGATAAAAAGAAAACGTACCACAGTGAATAAACGCTCAACGGGCATAGGCTGCCGCTTCAATTTTGAATTCAATGACCCGTCTTCCATCCACTCCGATAGAATGCAATACGTCTTCGCTTCCCGCACGTATCCAAGCAAGGTTACGACATTGGAATGAGAAACAAAAGCCCACACACGGAGCTCACGAGCAAAATTCTTAATGATCATGAATCAATGAATCAACGGCAACATGAGACTCGATTTTTCGTACTCGAACATACCTTGATGACGAATGCCTCGTATTGTTTACTCATACGAAGCTTCTTGATCGCAATGTGTTTGCCTTCAACGACACATTTGTAGACCTCCGCAAATCCGCCTTCTCCTTCCGGAGCCGAGTTTTCGAGCACATCGAGCTTCACCGCGCCAGACAAATTTCGAAAGGATTCCTCCGGCACGGAATCTAAAACATATTCAAGAATCTCCTCTGATGTCTTCACATCGTAAACCTCAGTCTGTCCTTCCTGAGAAATCTCTTCATCCAGAACACAGAGAGTGCAGATAGAGATTTGCGATGCATCTTGCTTCGGCTGGGGCATCTTCTTGTCTTTGACTAATTCCATTGCGCGCTCGAGATATCGAGCGGCAAGATATGACGCGTCTCCGTTGTCAACGCTTGTGAGGTTTTAGCATGTTAGTCTGCGAACCTGACTCAAGTCTGCGTCTAAAACTCATACCTCAATGACTCCGCTAGTCTAGCAAGTGCTTCCATCTCCAAAAGCGTGATCTCCACAACTTTGACTTTTCTACTGGGATCGACGAATTCATCAGGTTTGAGCTTCTTGAACCTCTTGAATACGCTGATGAACTCCCTGAATTTTGGATCGAGTTCGAGCTCCCGGCGCTTTCTAACTTCGTCGAGCAAGCGACTGTCACGTTTCGCATTTCTATTCCAGAGATGTTCCAAGAAATGCTCGTTCACAGCTCCCGTAATTGCCTTCGACCAGATTTTGCTGACATACTCATCCTCGACCGCGAAGAGCGCCTTTGAAGACCATTTGCGAAATTTCCGATCGCTATCAGTATTCTCTTTGATCTCGCAAAGGCAGCGACGGATTTCTTCGCACTGTTTGAATGATTTGCGTGCGCGAGGATCCTCAATTGTTAAACCGATGACTGTGTCCATGGCTGTGATGCGTGTACGCAGAGGTACGTCTTCGTTCCTTTGGGAAAACTGTCATCAATATAAGAGTGAAGACAGTAAAACGTGTTCGCAGACCTTGCATATTCCAAAATCATCCTGCACCACATCTTTAGGGTGCAATCTATGTTCGTATCAAGAATATACCCGCGAGTGTACCTCTTGACGATCGAAACATGATCGTGCTGGAGAAGAAGAGGCATTTGACATGCAATATTCCTAACAGCTTGCAAAGCTGCATATTCGAAATACCATCGCGCAAGATATGACGGATAATATTTCCTACAAGAGACCATGCATTAGCGAAAAAATTCCAGATCTTAAATTTCAACACGAACATGGGATGTGATGCACTACAAGAGTTCAGAAGTCCGAAAGACTCCTCAACGCGGGCTATATCTGCATCTTTGAGTGGTCGCCGATCACGCCAGCTTTTGGGCCCAGGAATGATAGTTGACCAATTCCTGTGGACGTCTTCGTCCTCCACAACGTAAAGAGCTCGAGATGCCCACTCCCGCTCGTATTGGCATTCTTTAAGGATCCGAGCGCAACCACTTTCCTTCAGTACCTTTCGTACACAAAAGTCCTCCATCGACAACGCAATGATTTCCTTCATGGTTGCAAGTGCTGTATTAGGGTGCCTTGAAGAATCTCAAGCAACTGACGATTCAAAGACAAGAAGTCTGCTTACCTCGTATACTTCAAAAGTTTACCGCACAAGAAATTCAGCGTGCGATCAAGCGCATTGCTTGCATTCTTAGACGTGGTCTTCCTGGTTCGGATAAGTCTCCGAACGTGACGGGAGATAACTTTGATGATCTTTGTGGACGGTCCATCTTCCGCTAGTTTCGCTGCGACCTGAAGGTAGAAACTTGCCAAATCACCCGCCTTTGGATCTCTTTTAGGAAAGCAGTTAGCGACCAAACGGACCATCTCAGCATCAAAAATAAATTACATCAACGAAATAACCAAGTTAGCGAGCACGCCAGGATCGTCAAAGTGTTCTGGATCACTAGAATTCTTTCGATATCACTAGGAAACAAGAAACCACATGGCAAGCTTGACGCACCTCAACCCCAAGGAAACAGCGATCTCTTCGCGTCGACTTGCGTCAATGATTGACTTCCGACTTTTCAGATTAAAGGACGCGACGATGAGAAGGGCAATACGAAATACTTGCGAAGATAGTAGACGTACCTCGAAGAATCGAGAATTTCAATGAACGGGTCACTCTGAGTCTCCTTCACACGATTCAGGACTCTCGAGTTTCTGTTTCAGCTCTCTGAGTGAATCGAGCATTGCACGTCGGAAATCTGAATAACAAACCTCGAGGAAGAAACAAGTTCCGTGAGATTTTTGATTATACTACCATCGCTTTTCGAGTTAGGATCCCTTTTATATGTGTTTCGATGAATATTAGTAGTCAGCCCAAGAAACAGAAAGAAGATTTGGAGAAAAAAGCGTACTCTAAGGATTTTGCGAGGTTGTTCAGTCCCTCAAGTCTCTCGAGCAAGTTATCATCGTCGTTGACCTTCGAGAGTATCTCTGTCTCCTTGCTCAGTGGATTTGTGATAATATTCGACCAGAATTCGTGTACGCTTTCGTGTTTCACGGCGTATATCGTTCTTGAGGCCCAGAAGTCATAATCCGATTCCCTTCCGCCTCTCTGCAACGGAGAGTTCCATAAAGCTCTATCACACTCTTTGAATGTTGCGCGTGCAAGAGGATCTTCAACCGTAAGGGCGTGTATAGCTCTCAAAGCTGGAATCCGGAAGCATATGGGTCCAGCCCTTCAGTTTAAAGAACCAATTTAGATCTGGAATCAAATGTTCTGGGAGGAAAACTAAACACTTACTTGGGGTCTGCGTATTCCCAAAGCTTTTCGCATAATTCTCGCAGTCTTGATCCATCAACCCCTCTATCGTGTCCGGCAAGCCACGACAAGTGCCGTTCAACGATAGAGGTTTCATGCAGTCCGAGCAGAATATGCACGTTGTGAGCGGCGGATTCCATGGCTCGGATCTCTGTAAAGGGAGTCTAAGGGGACGTAAGTCAAGTTGGTAGAACTTCGAGAATCGACGATGGCTTTCAAAGACCTTAAAATCACGGCAAAGTGCAGAGATTGATGTGTACCAAGAAAAGTTATATTTGAGCGCTTACGCCTTCCGAATTTGCTCGACTACTCACGAGTCAAGGAGAATCGGAAGAAGAATCATTCCGTCTGGATGTATCGAGTTACTTCCACGGAGCACTCCGACATGTCAGCGAACTACACCACGATAAGCGCTGCATAGTCCCATGATTAGCACTTCGAGATTTTGTCGGTGATACTCATACTCACAGTGTAGTCCAAGCTTTCGTTAGATCCAAGCTACCTGCCAAAATACATGCTTCCGGAGCATGCCTGAGATCTGAGAATTGCCGAAATTCCAAGCCAGAGCGTCTAGACATCAGCCTGAGATGCATCAGACTCCAGGTTTTACCGCGTGGACGCGTACACTGGCACGTCCTGCTGGTGAACCAATGGGCATAGAACAGGTCGCAGGAAGATGCTCAGGTAATTCGACATGTTATGATGATGTGGTCAAATGATGGATATGCGTAGCGTCCTCTAGCGTAAGCTTGACCGCTTGATGTTGTGGTAGGAACGAATGTCGAAGAGTCGACGAAGATCATCACCGTCGCAAGATCGCTTGAAGCCGTGGGAAACCATTAGTTCCGATTTGCTATTTATAGCTAATCGGTTGAGTTGAACTCGTTTTCGCTCAACGTATTATTCTCATCTTCGCCGCTTGTTTCCACCATCATCACGCCATGCATATACCTCCTCGCCAGCATCAAGTTTCCACTTATCTCTCAGCAGCGGCACCAGCATATTCATGCTTAGAAAACTCGAACTTCTCTCTGTACATTCTGTCTTCCACTGCGCGCCTTCTTTCACTCCCTGCATTTGTATTCCAGCAATTTGTACCAACACCATAACTCCAATACCCTCTGTAGCAATAGGCACCCATGTATTAGAATTAGACCGACGTGGGCCCCCAAGGGCCCAAAGTGTCTTTAATGGAACAAATCAAATCAAATCAAATCAAATCAAATCGCTCAATTTGGGTATGTGCCTGAAAAACTTGTTCCACCGGGGAATTTTATCTCACGAGGCCTTCTCACGAAATCCCACTGCGTGCAAGACCACCTACTTCTCAAAGAAATATTCGTGAGAGAAGCATCTAAATAGGTTTCCCATTTGAGAGCTGCTTTCTAGCCGAAATAGAATAAAACATAGTGTACCTATATATTTACTTATTTCCCTAAGAGATATTCAATGTGGAAATAGGGATTCTATTTCGGGGAAAGATAGCCTTCAACTGAATTGATTTGAGGCTATTTCCCCGCAAAGGAGTATCCTTATCTCGCACATGGCTATTTGTCCGCAAAATAGACAGAAAGATAAAGTCCTTATTTGGAACCCTATAACTTAGAGAAATGCCAATACT
>KQ086108.1:0-55836 GCA_001020605.1 Schizopora paradoxa | reverse complement strand
TGCTGGAGAAGCGCATATATTCAGCGCAAAAAGGCACGGAAATACATACAAATTTGTTTGACAACGTGTAGCGACATGTATACGATATAGTGATCTACAACGAGTCATAGCAAAGATGTACGAGAGACCTGGAGAAGTCGAAAAGTCGAGAACGGCTGAGGGAGTCTCAGGGAGATGCACAGTTGCTGAGATCCCCGCCTAAGCGAGCTCCACTGCGACCTCCTTTTTTGGGGTATTTGTCATCAGAACCTCGGGTGGTCCCTGAGGTGTTTGGTGGTGCGGACGGTCTATCGATTCTGAATTAGCTGTAGTCAGTTCGTCGCTGTTGTCAGTCGTCGTTGACGCACTCTTTCCTGTCGACCACAATGTCTGCTCCAAACTCGCCACGACTGGTCGATTCATTCACGGCGCCGAAGGACGTGCTCAAAGAGTTCGAGGACTTAGCGGAGGAAGAAGATTTCGATCCTTTTGCAGACAATGCGAAACATCAAATCGCTGCTCGACAGTCCGACTATCATAACCGGAGGTTTAATCGCCAGGCGAACGAAAGTGCGGATGTCTTCAAGGCGGCAGAAGAGGGTGCTGATGTAGAGGGAGGATATAAGGACGCGATGCGGCTGCAGATGCTGGAGAAGGAGGAGGAGCGGGTTCGCCGTGCAATTGCTGAGAAGGAGAAGAAGGAAAAGGAGGAGGGTATCGACAAGGCCATGTTGGACAAGACACCTCCAGCGGCGGAATTTGAGGCGGCGGAGAAGTTACTGCAGGAAATGGCTGGCTCGAAGCGTAAGCGAAGATGGGATGTGTCCGAGTCGTCTGATGACAAGGAGAACCAGGACATCTCTGCAAAGCCCGACTCTGGCGAGTGGTCCAAGGAAGCTCTTGACCAGGCAGCTCCGAAGAAAAGGCGATCTAGGTGGGACGCTACTCCAGCTGAGGCAAACGGCGCAGCTGCCATTGCGGAGACACCCAAACGCTCGAGATGGGATCAAGCTCCTGCCCCCGAAGCCCCGCAGCCGATGGCGCAAATCATCATGAATGCGCCAGGATTCATGGTCGAAGATAAGCATAATAGATACATGACCGACGAAGAGCTCAACGTTCTTCTTCCTTCGGAGGGTTATGCTATCGTCCCTCCTCCACCTGGCTATACACCCCTTCGCGCACCCCTTCAACCTTTCCACACCCCCGCTCCTGAGTCTTCCGGTTTTCATATACAGGAAGGTTCTGATGCAGCCGCAATCGCAGCCGCTCAAGGCCTCGCTCCAGAACTTCCGACTGAAATTCCAGGAGTTGGAAGTTTAGCCTTCTTCAAGGCTGAAGACGCGGCGTACTTCGCGAAGATTTTGAAGGAAGAGGACGAGACGCAGTTGACGGTTGATGAAATGAAGGAGCGCAAGATCATGCGTCTTCTCCTCAAAATTAAGAACGGGACACCACCAGTGCGCAAGACAGCTCTCCGTCAGATCACTGACAAGGCCCGTGAGTTCGGTGCTGGCCCACTTTTCGATAAGATCTTGCCATTGCTCATGGAACGCACTCTCGAGGACCAGGAGCGCCATTTGCTCGTCAAGGTTATCGACAGAGTTCTTTACAAACTCGACGACCTTGTCCGCCCGTACGTTCATAAGATCCTCGTCGTCATCGAACCGCTTCTTATCGACGAGGATTATTATGCTCGTGTTGAAGGTCGAGAGATCATCTCGAACTTGTCGAAGGCAGCTGGTCTCGCACACATGATCTCGACTATGCGTCCGGATATCGATCATGCCGACGAGTATGTCCGTAACACAACTGCTCGTGCTTTCTCCGTCGTTGCTTCCGCTCTCGGAATACCAGCTCTACTTCCCTTCCTGAAGGCGGTGTGTCGTAGCAAAAAGTCATGGCAAGCCAGACATACGGGCATTCGTATCATTCAACAAATTGCCATCATGATGGGTTGCGCTGTGTTACCTCATCTACGGAACCTCGTCGACGCCATCGCCCACGGACTTCAAGATGACCAGCAGAAAGTCCGAACGATGACCGCGTTGGGGATCGCTGCTTTGGCGGAAGCTGCAGCTCCTTACGGTATCGAGTCCTTTGACAACGTTCTCAAACCGCTTTACGCTGGTATTCGAAAGCATCGAGGGAAGGGTCTTGCAGCGTTCTTGAAGGCCATCGGATTCATCATTCCGCTCATGGACCCGGAGTATGCATCTTACTATACAAAGGAAGTCACCGTCATCCTCATTCGCGAGTTCCAGACTTCAGATGAGGAGATGAAGAAAATTGTATTGAAGGTTATCAATCAGTGCGCTGCGACAGACGGTGTCACGCCTCAATACATCAAACAGGACATTCTGCCAGAGTTCTTTAAGGCATTTTGGGTCCGTCGGATGGCGAACGAGAGGCGAAATTATAAGCAGGTCGTTGAGACGACTGTCGAGCTCGCTCAGAAGGCTGGTGTTGCGGAGATCGTTGGTCGTATCGTCAATGATTTGAAGGATGACGCAGAGACATACCGTAAGATGGTGATGGAGACCATTACGAAGGTCATTGCATCGTTAGGCGCGTCTGACATCGACGACCGCCTGCAATACCAACTTCTTGATGGCGCCATTTTTGCTTTCCAATCTCAAACGTCGGAAGATCAGGTCATGCTCGACGGCTTTGGTACCATCGTCAATGCTCTCGGCCTTCGAGTCAAGGACAACCTACCCCAAATCGTCACCGTAGTCTTGTACCGGTTAGGTCACAAGAGCGCGAAGGTGCGCCAGCAGGCCGCGGATCTGACAACACGTCTGGCGGTCGTTATCAAGCAATGCGAGGAGGACGTACTTCTGAGCAAGCTCGGCCTCGTTCTTTTCGAACAACTCGGCGAGGAGTATCCCGATACTTTGGGAAGTATCATCGCCGCGGAAGGAGCGATTGCAAATGTCGTCGGTATGACTCAAATGAACCCTCCGGTGAAGGATCTCTGTGAGTTTTCTACTGTAAACGATTTATGTTCAGTTGCTTACATCGTTCTTATAGTACCTCGGTTGACACCTATTCTTCGCAATCGACACGAGAAGGTCCAGGAAGCGTCCATCAACTTGATCGGCCGTATAGCTGATCGTGGTGCAGAATTCGTACCCGCTCGAGAGTGGATGCGGATCTGTTTCGAATTATTGGACCTTCTCAAGGCGCACAAGAAGGCCATTCGTCGAGCTGCCGTCAACTCGTTCGGCTACATTGCAAAGTCATTGGGTCCTCAAGACGTCCTTTCGGTTCTTCTCACAAATTTGAGAGTCCAGGAGCGTCAAAGCCGTGTATGCAGTACTGTCGCAATCGCCATCGTCGCAGAGACGTGCGGTCCGTTCACCTGCATCCCCGCCATTCTTTCGGAGTACCGAACAGCGGAGTTGAACGTTCGAACCGGTTGTTTGAAAGCACTATCTTTCGTCTTTGAATACGTCGGTCCCCAATCCGCGTACTACTGCGACTCGGTTGTCACCATGCTCGAAGACGCATTGACAGACCGAGACCTTGTGCATCGTCAAACAGCTAGCACAATTGTCAAGCATCTGGCTCTCGGTGTCGCAGGTCTAGGATGCGAGGATTCGATGCTGCATCTGATGAATCTTGTGTGGCCCAACTGCTTCGAGACAAGTCCGCACGTCATTGGTGCGGTCATGGACGCCATTGAAGCAATGCGCGTTACTCTCGGTCCGGGAGTTCTCATGAGCTACACCCTCCAAGGCCTCTTCCATCCTGCGCGGAAAGTGCGGGAGGTCTATTGGCGTGTATACAACGCTCTCTATCTGGGCGCTGCTGATGCGCTGGTTCCCTTCTATCCTGATCTCTCAGACCTCAGCGAAGGACAAAATGTATACGATCGTTCCGCTCTGCAGATGTTCATCTAAATATTATGTCGTATAGTTGCTGTACTTGTAGTAGTAAATATATTTTTTCTTCAGCTCGGATGTCTGAAGGAGAAAAGGAGAGAAAAATCAGCTCTCGGGTCGGAAGTAAAAGGGGCGTCGGAGATTGATCCAGGAAAGGGACTGATCTCCCACGCTGCTACGCGGTAATGTGACGTCCACTGCAGGAAGATTTCTTACCACAGGCTTTCCCCCTTCCCCCGACCTCCATCCGCCCCCACGACGTCGACGATGGCAAGCGACGCTCTCCCCGCTACTTTGGGCTCTCAGTCGCCCATTGGCAAGCTGCTCGAGTCTCTCGGAATGACTCGCGAGGATTTGACGCGTCACAGTGCTCAAATGCGCCAGTTTTTGACCGCAGACAACGGCTCTCTGCGCGCCCTCGAGCAGAGTCAGGAGAAGGGACTTTACAGGCAGATTGTGCCCCGCGAAACCTCACTACCCAACACGCACGCACCATCCAATGCTTCGTTTTCGCAGTCGACGATCCCGGGCGAGGGTGTGGCTCAGGCGGCGGCCACTCCCCAGATCATGATGCCACCTCACAGTCTTGGTGCACCCTCTGCTCTCTCTACGGAAAATCTCGCGAGACATTCTCAACACTATGCCGAACGAGACGCGTCGAGGCGTCATAAGGAACGTGAACATCGCCGAAAGTCGCGTGCAATGTCGCAGTCGTCGCCCACCGCGACGCGTCCGAAGCCCAGCCTCGACATGATCATGCAGCTTCGTTCTCGCGAGAAGCGACGCGTTTCTGAGTCGGAGGACTCCGACGACTCTGCTGAGAGCTCGATGAAAGTGAATTTTACGCGTTTTGAGTGTCATTGATGTTCCTGACATGTCGAATAGGACGTCTTCGCGAGAAGTCAGAGGGGCACGTCTAAGCCACCATCTCAATATCGCTATCCACATCCAGCTATGTCCAGTGCTCCGAACTCATCTATAGTAAATTTTCGAAGCTTCGTTTTCAGTCCCTTCGCTGATTTTTTTTTCTCTTCAATACGACAAGTCGAACAACGCGGCTCAAAACACGAGGCCACGTAGTTACTACCGCGAGGACGCATACAAAGAAGAGCCCCCCGTATCCGCGACGAGCGGAAGCTACTATAGGGAGAGGTTAACTCCTCAGAAAGCTCGCGGAGTTCCTCAGGAGACGCCCCGTTCGCGTCAGAGCTCAGTGGAGGTGGGTTTTATCATTTGACGTATAACACACATGGTCTGACTCAAAGTTTAGACGCGTACTCCGCAGTTGCAAGCAGTCGTGGTACAGGCTCAAAAACATTACGAGTTTGAGCATGAGGTGCAAGCTCAAATGCAGAAGCAGGCACTCCTATTGACACAGACACTATTCCCCAAGCAACCGCCCATCCAGGTTCAATCTCAGAACCAATTACAGGCAAGAACGCCAACGACTGCGACACCACCTACTATTCCTCCTGTTCGCCGTGCTAGCGAAACCCACGTCGACGTCTTACCTCCTTCCTCCCCTATACCCTATTCTTCACCGTTGACCAGCTCGCCTCCCGTTCCCGTTAATGTGGTATCCTCGCCAGCACGCCTTGATAGCGACCCTGCTGAAGTGACGGATCAAAACCTCCCATTCGCGCTCCCCCCTGGCCCATACTCTTCTGTGAAGCCTGATTTGTCCTATGCGGCTTTGATCGGAAGGGCGATTCTCGCGTCTCCTCACCATAAGCTCAGGCTGAAGGATATCTACGACTACATCAGCATATGCTTCCCCTTTTACAAGCGGGAGGGACATTCACATGGGCAGAAATGGATGAATGCAATTCGCCAGAACTTGACCAACACTCCTCAGTTCTACAAGGAAGTACATCCTGACGGAACCGCCAAAGGTTCCCTATGGTGTATCTCGGACAGGGATTTGCCTTGCTTCGCCGATGGAGGCTATAGTCGTCATGCCCTTCAGCAGCAGCATGCGAGCAGTAGTTCAAAACCTGAAAAGCGCAAGCGTAAACGAGATGACGATTCACAGAAATCAGAAGTGAAGCGGATTCAGCTCGTGGCTTCGTGCCCTCCTTCGTCCTTCCCTAATCCCTACCATTTCCCTTACGGATATCCTGCTGGACAAGTACAATATCCTCCAGGTCCTTTCTACTACGATCAACAAGGGATGGTTACTCAGAGCGCCGAAGTGCTGTTCCCGCCACTCCCCCCTTCGCACCCGAGTGCACATCTCGTTAACGGCACTCAACCATACGAGCAAGCTGTGGAGGAGAGCGAAGACAAGGATGTCCTTTTCCCTCCCTTACCTGCATATTCGCAGACGAGATTGGCGAGGGAAGCCCGTTTGCGGGAAATGCGCTATCTCCCTTTGCGGGAAATGGCAGAAAGCCAAGAACCAGCATCGTCTCAACAATCGCTTTCTGCTAGTGATTTGGACTCCTCACCTCCCGTCGCTCCACCCGTGTCTTCAGCGTCAAGTTCGATGTCTGTTCCTGCTTTAACGCCAAACAACAGTTCATCAAGCCCTGTCGGAGATGATGACTTGGACATTGAACTTGGCTATCCGGAGGACGACAACGTCCAGATCTACACCGGGGAAATTTCGACTCCCGAGGAAGTGCAAACGGTACACCCATCAGCTCTTGCGAATACCGACAAAGGCAAGGCGAAGGCTTTGGAGACGGTGAGTACATATATGCTCTCCGACGTTCTCCACACGTCTGACGCTTTCCGTAAGACCATTGTCCTTGGTGAAGCCGCTCCCGTGCCTTCAACACCGAAGGGCAAGAGAAGCACGTCTCAGCCAACTCGAAAGCCCGCAATCCGGATTTCGTTCGACAAGGCTGCGGCGCCCGATGCGGAGGATGACGACGAGCGTCCGTCGACGCCTACGAGGCCGTGCACACCCCCGAACAAACCCTTTAGCATCACGTTCAATACGAGCATCATGCGCACGCCGATCGCGCCCAAGACACCGACGCGGAACAACGTGAAGTTCAAGGGTGCTTCGGACGAGGCGACTGAAGAGGATAAGGTCAAAGCCGGCGACTTCGACTCTATATTCAAAACGCCCTCTCGGAAAGCTGCAGACACGTCTAGCCTCATGACGCCTAAAGGAGCGGGGTCGTCGTCAATGGTGCCTTGGACCATCTCGCCATTCCGAACGCCCTCGAGAAGGCATACCTTGGATCCAGCCGATCCTCGCCTTCTGCTCGATGACGAACTTGCTGCATTAGCGTCCGCCGCCCAGAGCCGTGGACTGCAGGACAGTCCTGTTGGGTTCTTCGGACATGGAAGGGGACTGCTATACGAGAGTCCCAGTCTTCCGAGCCCAAGCCAGCATTGGCGACCCTGGTGATCTTTGTGTCTTGATCTTTTTTTCGTTCTATTATCTTGCGACCCATCTTATATATAAGTTATCTCTCAGAGCATGTTGTACATTGTATCGAACCCATGTAACATTACAGTATTTGTGTTGTCGATCTGGAGCCTATAGCAATTCGAATTCAAATGATTTTCTGCGACACGTGAGCCTGGTGCTAGTCTCAAAATAGGAGAACGTCTTAGCCGACGAGCCGGTGGGTGCTTGACATGACAGGGCGAACGTCTGTTGCGATGCCCTTTCGTTCTGAAATGTTTGCACTCCCATTCCCTCCAACGCACAAATCGCGGGTTTCCGCCAGTCACGAATACCAGAATGGTAGCGCGTTGGACGTCAATATGGCGTATCACAGCACGACGCTGTCGTCGGCAGCATCGTCCTCCAGGGGTCATCATGGTCAGCAGCAAAAGCGCACTCTCCAGCTCGGACAGCGGACAACGACTAAAAGCTCAACTACAGGACACTATGTCGATGACCCGAAGAAGGACAGGAGGAGGAGAGAGGTAGTGGGGAGGTTGGGGAAGGAGATTGCGGACAAGAAGGAGCTGTGAGTTTACGTTTGCTTTTGTGTGCCGCTTGCTCTCGTAGCGAGCAGCGTGTATGTAGCGTGTGTGCTCACGATGGTTTGCCCTGGTCATTTAGTAGCTCGCGACAATACGCAGAGTCGATCTCTGTGTGGCAGACAACGGCGGCGCAGCTCTCGATGCGGCCACAGAGCTCGTCCGCCTTCGCCCTACGCCTCTACCCGCTCTCCCTCGAACGCTCGGCGCTCCTCGGCCAGCTCGCACTCGAGGAGGAGTACGCGCACGAGAATGTAAGGATTGCGTATGAGGAGGAACGCGATCGTGTCGAGGAGGAGTGGAAGAAGGGGAGGGATCGTGTGAGGGAGAGGTTGCTCGAGGGGATCGAGGAGCGTAGACGGAAGGCGAGGGAGGAGAAGGATGGGGAGGGGATTAGTGGTGCGTACTCGACTCTCATTAACATTTATAAATTCTCATTAAGAACTTGCTTGCAGACGCTACGCTCGACTCCCAATCACGTCCACACATCACACGCAAGCTGCGCAACAAAATGAGCTCGCCGCCTCCCTCAACGTCCCTCTTCGGGTCGAGCCACGGCGGCGCGTCGGGCAGCCAATCCTCCCAGTTCGCGCACCACCAACTCCCCGCGACCGTCGTACCCGTACCCAACCCCAACTCGCTCTCCGTCGACGAGCTGCCCTCGCCGTTCCCTTTGCCTCTCACATCGTCATCACTGCCGAGCGGGTACTCAAACGCGAACAGCGGGCAGAGGCGCAAGGCGAAGGGGTCGGGTGGTGCCCAGCCGCAGGCGTTGACGGGGCTTGGGAAGGCGATCCAGCAGCTTACGCCGGGGAAGGAGCCGGAGATCGAGTCGGACTTGGGAGAGATCAGGCGGGGCGCGAAGAGGAGGAGGGCTGCTGCAGGTGGCGGGGCGTTGCACAAGACATGAGTCGGGGGGTAAGCAATGCTCAATGTAATTTTTTGTCACTCCTGTATTTTTGTCACCTTTTTTTGGATAGCTTCGAGTAATTCGTCGAGTCCTACAGTTTGAACACAGCAAGAGCAATGTATCTATTTCTTTTTGCAGAGGAGCTTATGCATCGTCCGAGTGTGCTAACTACATGAATAAGATAGAGGAGAAAGCATGAGGAAGAGAGGAAATGTCCGGGAGGGAGGAAGAAAAGAAACTACTCTACGAGCAATACCTCTATCTACGTTTATCCTCTGAACGCGCGACCGAACTTCGCAGAACGTCTAGTAGCGGGCAATTTCATGAGTTTCAGGGTTTCGAAATAATTGGACAAATGGACACTTACCTGGCCTTCCCGGCATTCCCAGCAGCCCCCTGAATCTCCTGGATGACATTGCCAATCGTGCTGGCGAGCCCCGAATTGCCTCCCAGCTGTCCAACGATGTTGCTGATGGCGTCACCGTTTCCTGAGCCTCCTGAGCCTCCCAAGCTTGAGCTTCCTGCGTCACCGCTGGCGGCGTCGGTTGCGTCCTACAAGATGTATGCGCCGGTTAGAAGAGAAAATAGATAGATGTGATGCGAGACTTACGGCTACAGAGCTGGTGTCTGTGGCAGTCGCGACAGACTATGAATCGAGTCTGTGAGGTTGAAATGCGAACGGTGAATAGAGAGGAGCTTACTGTGTCAACGGCATCCGTAGCAGTTGCAGTCTATAGAAAGGAACAGAATGTAAGACTTTGAAACCTCTCTATGAAGTAACATAGAGCACTTACTGCAGTCGCGCTGTCATCGACGACGGACTATGGTGATGCCCTGTCAATAAATTTTCGTTGAGAGGTCGTAAGGATCAGCTCACGTCAGTCGCGGCGCTAGACTGTGAAATAACGGTCGTAAGTACGATGAAACAGCTTTTGGTGAAGCCCGAAAAACTCACGTCGGCCAAGCTGTCGGTAGCGGTCGAGACATCAGTCGCATTTGCGTCCTTGAAACAAATGTGAGCGAATGGGTGACAGGACACACGCACAGCAGACATACCGCAGTGGAGTTCCCGCTGTCGACGGACTGCTCGACGGATCCGAGGTCAGAAAAAATTAAAAAAAGAGAGTAGACATCTTGAACGTACAGTGACGGTGCTATCGGCCGCGGTCGTCGTATCCGTAGAGTTCGAAGACACTGTTGAGTTGCTGCTGTCAACGGCCTGAAAGTAGTGTTGACTGATTAGTGAATGAAAAAATAGGCATAGAGGCGAAAGATGCTCACAGAGGTCGCGGTGCAGTCAGTTGCGGTGACCGTAACAGTGACTGTCGCCTAAATCGTCATAAAAGTCGATCAATGACAAAGGGGATAAAGAATGACGAGCAGTCATACAGTAGCGTTGGCCGCTGTGTCGACGGCGTTCTTGTTACCCCCGTGGTCCTTTCCGCCCTTGCGTCTCTGTTAAAAACGAAGAAATTCAGCTTATTTATCAACATCTTATTATGAGCACTGAGCATACCAAGAGTGATGCAGATCCTGCAACGGGGCGAGGCTCAGCAACTGCGAGACCAATGCTCGAGGCGAGCAAGAGAACGGCGGCGAAACGGAAATGCATCTTGCTGTGTTCTTGAAGATGAAAACCGAGTACTGGTGTCGGTCAAGAAGAAGGAGTCGGAGAAATGAAAAGAAAGTCGTTTATGGAGTGAATTGATTGAAAGTATAAACCGAAGGCCGCACAGCGGGCTTGGTGAACGAAGGGGTGAAGGGGAGAAAAAAAGGTGAGGGGGGTGGAGGTCGGGAAAGGGTGAGCTCAAATTTTGCAGGACAGAGGGGGTCCGCCTTTTATGCATTTCGACGAAAGGGTTTCCCTGAGCACTGAGTTGAGTAATTGTTTTTTTCAGTCACGGTGACGAAGCGTTGTATGGACGAAGCGTGATGGTTTCCAGGCCGTCGTTCCAACTTGTTGCGCCATCGCACACCTTTTCACGGCGTTTGCTTCGAAAAGAACAGGAAGTGGAGCGTGCTGGAGCTCGGTTGATAGTTTGATCGGGATGGGACAAAGGGCGCGCGAGGATTTGGAGCGTTTCACAGACCCGCTTGGAGACGGGGTAGCAATTTCGATAGACCCCAAATTTGTCCTGGGCTTCGATATCAAATGCGTGTCTTGGCCTTGACTGTCGGCTAGCGACCAGCGACGGCAGACGACCAGCGAAACACTGAAAAAACAGAAGAGACCGGTGAGCCGCCGGCGCCATCGAGCCTGATCGAGGGGGAGTGCCTGAAGCGAACTTGAAAGGAGGATCTTTTTTTTTTCAAAGCCACGTTCGACTACGGTGGTTGCAACGTTGACTAGAGAGACGACTTCACCTCATGATCATACAACGAGCATCATCCTGAAAAGAACCAAGACGTCTTCTGAGCCTGAAATTCCCGCTTCTATAGCATTGAGATTCTTCTTCATGATATATTGCTTTTCAACGAAAAATTGCGTCGTTCTGGCGATGGATGGTTTCACTCGTCTTCACCATGGCTTTCGAAAAACGCCGTCCCAGCCCGTTACTAGTAGCAGCTTGAACTCGAGATTCTCGAAAACTCTCGCAAACGTAGCATCGATCTAGCAGTTGGGAGTTAGCACCTTGAGCATCCCCATCCATGGAGAATTAGGAGCAATTCCAGTGAGAAAGGGTGGATCCAGTGCAGTTGGTACGCGTCAAAGGCAAAAAGTTGAAATGAAACGGCGATCGGCTTGGACGACTCGGAGTTTACACGAGTTATCGCCGCCGATTCCTTGATCGGGTTTTGCCGCTCTCTCCGAGTCGTCTCCCAGTTTTTTCGTCTCGTAACTCATGCTCTCCTTCATCGACCCATTCATCTCTCACTCGAATTGCACAAGTAAAGAACGACATCGATAATCTCCTTCAAGTACTTCTCGAGGAACAACGCTTTCAAAGTCAACCTGAAGATGAAGATGAACTGGGAGGCGGCGGTCGCTCATCGACACTCAATGACTGGATACCTCTCCTGCCAGTGTCGACTCGAATTTGTGGCAACATGACTTATTGAATGTCTACTGGGGGATGAATTCGGTACAATCCCAGTATTAGCCGTATAAACGCGTTGTTGGCCTTTCTTCCTCGAGCCTATTCTCGTACTGGAACTTCCCGTACGACCTACATGCATGATTGTATCACTGCGGCTGCTATCTCACTTCGTCCAACCTATAAACGTCACAGCCAGCATCATAAACGAAGCTCATCGACTGCGGCTCTCCCTCTCTCAAGACCTTCGACGACGATAACGATGCATCTCGCAACTATCACAGTCTTGTTCGTCGCTCTTGCAGCCTCGGGTGCTTTTGCATCGGTCTTGCAAGCAAATAGGGTCTTGGACAGCATAGAGCCTATCCCGAGTACCTCGTGGAGCTATAAAGACTGTGGTATGTTTCGTAATCAGAATTTTTACATCAGGTTCTTGGTTGCTGAATGCTAGGTTTACAACTTGAAGGAGACGAGACTTTCGGAGTCAAAGTCACATCCATAGAGCTCTCTCCAGATCCTCCACAAAAAGGCCAAGAACTGAACGTTACAGTTTCCGGTATCGTTAGAACCGTCATCGAGGTACGAATATCTATTCCTATGTTGTAAGCCCAATGGCCTAAATTCGTATAACTAGGACGATGCATATGCCCTCGTAAAGGTGAAGATGGGCTTCATTGAGGTTCTAAATAAAGAATACGACGTATGCAAAGAAGCGTACGTATCACTAGCAGCTCTACTTCAGACCTCACTTCACTTTGTTTTTCTTGATGTTTTAGTCGTGACTCTGACTCGGACGTTCAATGCCCCGTGGAGAAAGGAGTCTACTCGATCACTCAGACTGCCATGCTCCCTTCATTCATACCACCCCGTAAGTTTTAATTTTCTATTTCCCGTGTGGAATCCCGTCGGAAGGAGGTCCAACCTTCAACGCTCACTGGCACTTTTCTTGTAGAAACGTACATAGTCACCGTCGACGCGTTCTCTCGCGACGACGATCCCCTCATTTGCGTGAGCATTCAGGTGGAGGACTTCAAGAAGCGATTCACCTTCCTTCCGAATTTCATCTTTTGATGCGGCCGTAAGTACATAATGGCTCGGAGTTCGACTACGAGCGCTGTTGTGGCGAAATCATCCATCAGGCGTCTATCCGTACATCTGTCTTTTTTTGCGTCGACAAGTGCTACGCTTCACAATTTTATTTGCTCATTTGTTGTCTTCCGCCAACGCTATATTCCGGCTTCTTGACATTGATACTATGACGCCTTTCTCTGTCCACATTGCGAAGATGCATCATCCATTCACACAGCCGATGAAGGTGAGTATCAGGTATACCATTGGGACTCGATGTACTGTACATCCAAGGGGCCGTATTGTTCCAAAGAATTATGCACCCAGCGTAAATCGCTCAGTCATCGATCCCGCCACATCTCCTGTCTTTCATAACCTCCTTCCTCTCTCGATCGCATCGCATCCCGTCTCGGGGCGATTTACAGCATTACAAAGTTCCGTGCGACTGCGCCGTGGACTCTCCTTACAACTGCTTTGTAATTGCCTGCGACTCAGAGTTCTCCTGTAGATCACATCGGACTTTCGCATGCACGTCCTACCACTGGCGGGAGTATACACGCGGTGCTTGATGTATTGAGAGGGAATGTATTTAAGCACGGTGGCTCTCAAGATCCTGAACTCAGACTCCTGAACTACCCCTCCATCCATTCATCATCGAAATCACTAGCATTGTAGCACTTGTTCAAGCAATGGGACTGCCTCAGTTCAAATCCCCTCTCGAAGGCTACGAGAACGCCGACCCGCTGCCCGAGAAATTCAACGAGGACGGTAAATCGCTGTACAACCCACCCGGACCTCTTTCCTCGTCATACGACGAGTTCCCAAAGCCCATCGATTCGTCGAATAATGGGTTTGATTTCCATAGTGCGTAGTATATTCCTTCTTTGTCTGCTTAAAAGGGATGATATTGAGCGCATATAGTCTACTACATGCAAGCCGTTCCTGCTCAAGCGAAGTACGCGAAGGAGCTGCATGAGCGTGTCAGGAGGGAGTTCCCCGAGGTAACTGGATTCGTTGATTCTTTGGGCGCTATGATCCTGACTGGTTTTTTAGCTGAGAATTTACAGGTTCTGGGATAAGCCAATCGGTAGGACGGAATCCATTTCGCAATGCTCGTCTCTCTGATCCTAGAAAAATTAGGACCTCATCCCGTCGCGATGTTCGAAATCAACACCTTCAATCCTCACCAAACTGGCGCTTTATTCTCCTGGCTGGTTGTTAACCGTGGACCTTGCTCGTTAGTTCTCTTACACTTAGAAATCCGAATGGTGTAGTGACGGATTGGATTGTTGCAGAGTATTGATCCACCCTAACACGGGCGAAGCGTACAAGGACCACACAGAGCTAGCGACTTGGATAGGAAAGCGCTGGCCGCTCTATGTGGATTTCATGCGCAAGGACGCGTAATGGTCATCCATTAGGGGGAACCTACTTGATTCATTTGCTTCGGTTTCTTGGATATATGCGTGTCGTCTATAATGCGATCAAACTACTTGAAGTCTCCTCCCGATTTCTCATCCACGTGTTGGACAGAGACGGATGGTGCGTATTTATCTTGTAACACATCCTCGACGTCGGGTACTGTTGAGTGCTTCTCGCCTTCGAAGAGGATGTCGATCTCCTCGAGTGATTTCCCTTTCGTTTCGATCCACGTCAAAGCCTGAAATGAATGGATGTCGTGGAGTACCGGGACGATAGGAGAAGAAACAACGTACCATAATGACGAGAATGAGGACATCCCATGAAGCGTTGATGAAGTATAGCTTCCAGCCGATATTGACACTGAGGAAAAAAAGATCAAACTAAACCCTTGTCATCGATGCTCTTGACGTTGACTTACAGGCCGATCGGCATCACGTATACGAACAATACTCTTTGGGTCAGTAAGAATGGGTTGATCGAAAATATGTGAGGTGATTAACTCACGCAAAAGCATTATTCAGGAATTGGAGGAAAGCCTTGTCGTTATCAGTTCAACTTAGGTCAAATAAGAGACGTCATTATTAGACATACCATTCCGTTTGCTCGCATAGAGTAATTGAATATTTCAGGAGCGTAAAGGTAGAGCAGCGGTGTCCATCCAATGGAATACCTGATAGATATTAGACCGAGAAGGAAGCAGAATGGAGGCCGGAATGACATACGATCCTTGAAAGAGAAAGACCTAGATACTGATAAGGCTTCCTTTATTTCTTGAGATTATTGGAAACACTTACACATGCAACGGTACCATAGATCCCCGGCGTGAAAGTCGTATTTCCATATCGCTTCGTCAAGCCTCCGATCAAAAACATAAACAGCGCGCACAGAGCTTGTGTCAGGAGGCCTGTCGGTCTTCGCCCCCATTTGGCGCAGAGATGTGTCCCCACTAGACAGCATAAGAGTGACCAGGCGTTAAGCACGACGTTGGCTTGTAACTGAGCAGTGGAAGAAGTGATGCCGGCATTGGCCAATTCGGTGCCGAAGTAGTAGGAAGAGATGACGTTGCCTGCAAAGAAAGGTGAATGGGCGGTTCAATATGTAACTGACGAAACACGGACCTGCTATGACGCTGAATACGGCAGGGCTCGCTGCCAACGCCGTTCGTCTCCGGGACTTAGCGTCCTTGAACAGCTGGGTCCACTTGATATTCTGGCCGACCGTTTTCTCCCATTCTAGCTGGTCGGTGATTTCTTGAAACTGGACCTTCACCAAAGGACTGTTCAAATCGCCGTCGGCGTTGGTTTGCGCGAGGACGGTGTGAGCCTCTTTACTCAGGCCTCGGTATGCCAGCCATCGGGGAGATTCGGGGAGGAAAGGGATGATGACGATGCAGATGACCGAGAAAATGCCTTGAAGCAAAGAGGGGCAGCGCCATGCCCATGTAGAGTTCCAAGTGGATGTCCCTAATGTGATACCGGCTGCAAGTAAACCGCCGACACTGGCAAATGGTTAGAAAATCAACTGATAGTTGTATCTTCGAAAAAGAACGATGGCTTACTAGTAGAAATCATTGAACAATCCTACTGTCCACGCTCTCCAATGAGGAGGCGAAGTTTCGGACAAATAAACCGCACCAGCTGCCCCAGACAAAGTACTCCCAAAGCCCAATACTATTCTGGCTATGACGAACATAGCTAAAGAGCGAACAATTCAGCGACTGTAATAAATACCAGACGGGAGAGTCAACTCACCAATATTCTGAGCTGCAGTCTGGAGTAGGACACCCAACAGAATAATGACACTCCCCCAGAAGAGAGCCAACCTCCTCCCAAGGCGGTCAGTTGCGACACCACTGATTAGCGGGCCAAGAGCGCCTCCGATGAATACTGAAGCGGTCTGAAGACCCGTCGTCGCTGCATTCAGATTGAAGTAATCCGTATAGCTTGGTAGGATATCTGGCACACATTATAAATTTCATTGCAACATATTAATGGATTCGTCAACTCACTGAGGCCGTTGAGCATTGACCCGTCATATCCACCTGTCTAAATGAAAGCTCGGTTATTGCTTGTCCACCCCCCTAGAAATACAAGTCCGTACCGTGCTCTGCACTGCTGAGCAGAATACTAGGAGCAGAGAGATGAAGACGGACGACCTTGGGACGTACGATGGCATCCATGTGCCGCTAGGACTGCGAGTGAAGCCCATGCTGGCGTCGAGGGGGTTGTTGGAAGACGTCTCCGCATAATGAACGTATCTCTTCGTTGATAAGGTCGCGGACGGTGTGCCAATAATACCTTCCAGCGTGCATGGCGATGGACTTGTGACCAGAATTCTTCGATGTTTGATTTCTTCACAGGAAATGAGGAAAGAGGAAAGTTATACTATTTGGTACTGTGCCGTGGACGTTTTAGCGACCGTAAGCGAAGGACCACGCGGGTCGTTCCTCCGGGCGGACCACCTTTCACTCTGACCACCACCATCTCCGACAATTCCTCCACCATGCCACTCACTGGGCGTATCCTCGACAATGCTCTCGACGCTGTCGGAAACACGCCTCTCATCAGGTTAGACAAGATCGCAGAACGCGAAGGCCTCAAATGCAACCTCCGTGAGTAGTACTTCGCGTCCATATGCTTCACCCCCAAGTTCCTAAAAAAATTTCGCAGTGGGCAAGGTCGAGTATATGTCCGCAGGGGGATCTGTGAAGGATAGGATAGCGAAGCGGATGGTAGAAGCCGCAGAGAAGGAAGGGAAGCTCATCCCAGGCAAGAGCGTCGTCATCGAGCCCACATCGGGAAACACAGGTACGTTTTACAGTGGCATTCCAATTTTAAGGCATTCAAGAGACTTATTTGCTCTTAGGTATCGGGTTGGCAATGGCATGCGCGATCAAGGTGTGTAAAGAGACGACGAAAAACGCGTCTACAGTTGCTGAATACTCTAGATAAGGGATATTCGGTGATCATCACCTTGCCCGACAAAATGTCTCTTGTGCGTATAAATC
Source organism: Schizopora paradoxa (assembly GCA_001020605.1). Classification (NCBI taxonomy): domain Eukaryota; kingdom Fungi; phylum Basidiomycota; class Agaricomycetes; order Hymenochaetales; family Schizoporaceae; genus Schizopora; species Schizopora paradoxa. The sequence continues at coordinate 38,583 of KQ086108.1, read as the reverse complement.
ACGCCATATGGGAGGAAATGTCGACTAATTACCGCGTAGGAGAAAGAAGCGTCATTGCGAGCACTTGGTGCAGAGGTCGTGAGGACGCCAACCGCGGCGGCCTGGGACTCACCTGAGTCGCATATAGGTAGATCCAATTCATCTTTTCGCACTCCTCGTGGCTGAATTCCTTCACGGTCCCTAGGTGTTGCTCAGAGGTTACGCGATAGCATTCCAAATGCAATTATCCTGGACCAGTATCGAAACGTACGTGTCCGGGAGATTTTATAGACTATATGCTAATTTCAAGTAGGTTAACAATCCGTTGGCCCATGAATATACGACGGGTCCCGAAATCATTGAAGCTGTCACGAGTTCGAATGGATCTCCTAGACCCTCGTCTGGAAAAGTTGACGTTTTTGTTGGGGGAGCGGGAACAGGAGGTACCGTCACGGGCATTTCTCGCGCGATCAAGAAGACACATAATCCTGCAGCCACCGTGGTTGCTGTTGATCCGGTATGTGGTTATAATAGTTTGTTCTTAGTAACGCCTCTAATTTTGTCATTGATTACAGAAAGGTAGCATCCTTGCCATCCCCGAGTCTCTTAATGACGAGAATCGAGGAGGTTTTTACGTCGTGGAGGGCATTGGCTACGACTTCATACCTGATGTCCTTGATCGTAAAGACATCGACGCATGGATCAAGACGGGGGATGAGGAAGCTTTTGTCGCAGCCCGTTCCTTAATGCGAGAGGAAGGCCTTCTTGTCGGTGGAAGCAGCGGTTCTGCACTGGCGGGTGCATTGAAGTGGCTGAAGTCAGACGAAGGCAAAGACATTAGCTGCACAGTTGGCGCAAACGTTGTCGTCCTTCTTCCTGACGGGTAAGTAGATCTACCATTTACCTCACTTTCCGCTTACCAACGTCCTGATTCCTGTTAGGATTCGAAATTACATGTCGAAGCCATGGTTCCTCAAGATGACGATGGAAGCCGAACAAAGTACCTTGGCGAAACAGATCAAGTCCATCTTAGGGCCTTCAAAGTCTCATCTGGTGGAGGAGTCGGTCACCGTTGTACCCACTATGAATGGACATACACTTGAATAAAGGACTTCAAATCGCCAAGGACGGTAACGAAGCACCACTCGATAACTTATCAACTTGTTTTCAACGCTAGATGGTTTGCAGATTTCACTGTAGATGTATGCTAAAGAAGGGCCTGTAATATTAACTGGGTGGGAAAGTCCAATGCAAATTCTTCCGATACACGAAAACACAGGAAATGGATACAACTATAGACGTATCTGAGTAAACAATAAAACGATGTGCAAGAGTCCGAGCACCATGTGCGATGGTAAAAATTCCAGATTATGCAACGGGTGAACTTGGTTCAGATGACGTGAATGTAGTGGAGGCGGTCGAGGGAATGCTACCCAGGGAAGGTGAGCTGGCGTTGAACATTGCTTTTAGTTGAATCTCGTTTCGCTTCTGCCTCAATCGTTCCGTCTCTTCAGCACCGCCCGTCAGCTTCAACTTCTTCCCCGACACAAAGGTGTGTAGCTCCTGCTCGAACTCGTCCGAGCGGCTTGCTAACTCCTTCTCGCGATTCTTCTGGTTCGCTTCGATCGCCTTCAACCTACGCTCCGGATCGACTTGCGCACTACGGATTTCCAGCATGACGTTACTGAGCCCACCATTGGAGCTTTCGTCTGGAATGGGTGGTTTAAATCCACGAGACTTCGTCGCTGCACCTGCACCGCGCAACGAGATGACCTTCTCTACGTGTCCAAACACCTCCAAGAGCGCCTTATGGTCGTCTAGCAGATCTGCAAGGAAGTCCTCTTGATACTGCAGGAACTGCTGCTCTTCGACGATATTCTGGAGCTCCTCCTCCCACGTCTTCTTCCACATCGGCTTGACAGTCGCAATGTACTCCTTGAGGCTCTCGAGCTCCGCGCCCGTCTCCGCGACATCCTTCGTGACCGTCTTCAGCACTTGCGAGCGCGGCGACACGAAACGCTTGAGCACGTCGTCCTTCAGGTGCTCGACCGTGTCCTGCAGCTCCTCCACGCGCGTCAGCACGTTCTGCGTGCGCGTATCGAGGCTGCTCTTTCCGGAGTCGATGTATGCTCGCGCGCCGCCGATCTTCGTGTTCGCGAGCTGCCGCACCTGCTGCGTGTGCGTGCGCGCCTGGCCCAGCGTATCCTTCGTAGTCCGCACGAAGTCGGTGAAGACTTGGCGCATGACGCCGAGGTCCCGCCGGAGGTTCTGCACCTCGTCGAATTGCGACTTGAGGTCCGCGACGATCCTGCCGGACGCTTCGGACATGATGGACGCGCCCGTCATCTGCGCTTGCAGAGTTTGGCCGGTGAATTGCGGGGTGATGCCGTTCATCGTTTCCATGCGTTCGTCCGAGACGAGGCGCGAAATTCGTCGGGCTACGCGCTGGAATTGTCCTTCAGTCGGTCGTGATACAGACGCCTCCGCCTCCGCAAACGGCTGCGCGATGATCGCTGGTTGACGTGATATAGACGCACGTTTCGACGCGCTGACAGAACTGCGAAGCTCCTTCAACTCTGAGCTGATGGAGGATATTTGGACATCTATATGTTGTTTAATTTGATCCAGAGCTATATAAGGCAGGCAAAATCATTAGAATACCAATGAGGTAAATAATCATGTATAGAAACTCACGATCGATGTTGAGTGACAGAGTACATCTGTCTCTAACTTCATCAATATCCTCAAGCTCATACATGACGTTCCCTGAAGGTTCACGGATATAGATGGCGGGGAAATTGTCCTTTCCGGGACTGTACGAGAACTTGTCCACGAAAAGCACGCGCAATGAAGCGAAAGAAAGACCACGCTCGATCGAAACTTTCTTGACTTCCCTTCCGAGTTGAAGGAAAACCATCATAGTTTGAGGGCTTGTTGGCTCCTCTTCTTCCTGAATCATTGACGGCACACGACCCCTTCTCGACGTAGCAGAGCGAGGTGCTTCTTCCTTTTCTGGAGGAGTAGGGGGAGGAGCAGACTGGGAAGATCCAGTATCTGGAGCAGGTGGTAGCGGCGCGGGTTTGCCGTCTTGAGCTGGTGTCGTAGAACGAGCTCTCCTTGAAAGTGAATTCTCTCGACTCTTTGACCGACTAGCATCGCGTCCCGAAAGTTTACCTAAAGAACCGCTTTCTTCCTCCTCAATCACATTCTCCAAGTCGGTCGGTGAAATACTCGAAGGATCTACGACCCTTGACTTCCGGTTCAAGCTGCGTCCCAAGCCTGAACGATCTTTTACACCAGTCATCTTAGAAATGTTGTACGTCGAGAACCTCTTGGAAGCACGGCGTTCCAGAGTGTCACTCTTTTTCAGTGCAGCCAGCGAGTTCTCTATGACTGGAGCATGTGAAGGCGGGACAGAAATTGAGATTGCCGGCGGTGATTCTGGAGCAGAAGAATCCGTCTCCGCATGTCCGTTGACCATCTTCGAAATATTATTTGCAGACGGCGGGGGTGTAGCGTCGTCGACGACAACAGATGGAACAGCCATAGGTTTGTCCGTCAATGAATATCTCTTCACGCTCGATGGAACGGTTGGTACGGTTGGAAGCGGAGGCGGAGCCTGTACAACCGTGAGATCTGCATCGTCTGGATCCCTCCCTGATCTTGAGGGTGTGGGTTGTGTGCTTCTTGGTTCGGATGGATGGCGCGAGGGAAGGGATGAGGGGGATGCAAGGCCGTTCATTGACGGTGACATGGACGAGGATGGCTGTCGGCTCATCTGTCCTTCTATAGGCGGCGATTTGGCACGCATGAATCCGCCGGCAAAGTAGCCGTCGTCGCTCGTATCACCTTGACTAACCGTAGATGCCTGCGAGATAGCCTCTCGCCGTCTCGAAGACGACGATACGACGCGCCGCTGAGAATCAGGGCCTGACGCATAGCCTTCACTGGGGGAAGGACGAGGTTGTTGACTTGAGCGCGACAAGCCATTGTTATTGCTGTCTGTGCGCGTCATCTTTCCTGCCCTGCTGCTCTCGCCTCGCTCCGATGTTTGAGATTCTCTGTTTCTCCGTTCGGATACAATGCGACGATATATCGACTGCTTGTTCCGTAGCCCCTGAAGCAGATTTGTGATGATTTGACGGACGGTTGGGAGGTATATCTCGAGGTTTGCGGGTGTCGCATCTTCAGAAAGGCAGTGTTCAAGAACTTTGCGCAGGTCGTCGGGCACGGAGAGGAGTTCACTGTCATGGTTGGTTAAATACCCGAGCGCGTTCAGGAGAGATTGAGCGATACGCACTTCATATCGATATTGTACTGTCGAAACGCGGCCACAGCAGCGTTGAAGTCGTTGCCAAGACGTACATAAACGTCGCTGACATCTGCTTCGTTCATCTTCTCCGTACTCCATAATGTCAGCGCCTCGAGTAGCTGCTTTATCGACACCAGCAGCTTCGTTACGGCGGATTCAACCTGAGGTTTCTGTTGTATGTTTCCCGTCAGTAAATCCCATATAAATTGCGTAAGACCCGGCGCTCACGCTCGCTTTGCTCCTTCGCTCGCCATCACTGCCTCGAGAGGTTGTTGAAGATACGGAATTGTTGTCCCGACGCGACGCGTGCGTGTATCCAGAGACGTTTTGTGGGGGAGAGTCGGACGTCGTCGCCATTGAAAAAGCAGACGTTTGTCTAATGGAATGTGAATATTCCTCGACGTTGAGGATGGAAGGAGAACATGCAATGCAAAGTAACGTACGTGCGCGATCGCTGAGTGTTGAGCGCCGTCGGCAAACCCCGACGTGACTTGAGCACCTTCTATTTGCGGATGGGGATTTTCAATTGTTAACGCTGAAAAAGCTAGATAAAATCGCCGTGAAATATTCTTTCGTTCTAATCTAACTCGAGGGCGAAGAGCGTCGCAGAATTTGAAGTGGTGGAAAGAGACGAAAGCGCGAAGTTCGCCGGCGACGCGTGAGGCCACGGTGTCACTCTTGCCCTTCTCCCTCACGCGCCGTTCAGGAGTGCCATCGCGCTCCTTCAATCACATTTATACCACAAAGGATGCCTTACCATAATTTGAAGGGTACGAGGGTACCTTTTTCGCGGCAGATAGACATCAAATGCTCATGTTTCTCGTCGTGCAGCCCTCATAAAGGCAATCCGAGCATGCAAGGTGAGCATCGGTATGCAAGTGCTACGTTTGTCACACTGAAAATGCGCAGACATTGGCAGATGAGCGCGCTCTCATCCAGAAGGAATCAGCAGCGATACGGACGTCTTTCAAGGAGGAGGACTCGTACACGCGACATAACAACATCGCGAAGCTGCTTTACATCCACATGCTTGGTTACCCTGCGCATTTCGGTCAAATAGAATGCCTCAAACTTGTCGCCAGCCCACGGTTCTCCGACAAGAGGCTCGGGTATCTGGGAATCATGCTTCTGCTGGATGAGAATCAGGAGGTGTTGACATTGGTGACGAACTCGCTGAAGAAGTGCGTAGCAACTGCGTCTGTCGAAAGATTGAAACTGATTCGTTGCAGTGACATGAATCATTCGAACATGTACGCCGTGGGCTTAGCATTGTGCACTTTCGCAAATATTTCTTCCGAAGAAATGTCGCGAGACCTTGCGAATGAGATCGAGAAATTACTGGGTTCGAGTAATACGTACATTCGGAAGAAGGTGCGGTCGGTCCGACGTTCCAAGAGGCGCACATCAATTGACCTTCAAGCTAGGCCGCACTTTGTGCTCTACGAGTCGTCAAGAAAGTACCTGACCTGATCGATCACTTCACTGCGAAAGCAAAGAATCTTTTGACGGACCGAAATCATGGAAACCTACTAGCTGCGGCCACGTTAATCACCGAGATGTGCCAACTTGATCCAAACTGTCTGGCAGAATTCAGAAATGTGAAGATTCATGCATATAATCTGTATCAGTTTTCGGTCTTACCTTTTCTCACAGGCCGTCCCACTTTTAGTTCGTCATCTGAAGACTCTCGTCACGACCGGATATAGTCCAGAACACGACGTATCTGGCATCACGGACCCGTTCTTGCAGGTTAAGCTGCTCAGACTTATGCGCTTACTCGGAAAAGGAGATCAAGAGGCTAGTGAGACTATGAATGATATCTTGGCTCAGGTGAGTGTCATTCGTGATCCTTTCCTGGTAGCTCTCAACTTCTTCAAGGTCGCAACGAACACAGACTCGACTAAAAACGTCGGAAATTCAATTCTGTATGAAACAGTTTTGACAGTTCTGGAGATCGAGGCGGACAGCGGTTTACGGGTAATGGCTATCAATATTCTCGGAAAATTTTTAAGCAATAGGGACAACAACATTCGGTTCGTCCTCTTCCAGTCAAGCAGTTGCACTGAATGTCCCATTATTTTTATTCAGCTACGTCGCCCTCAACACCCTCAACAAGGTCGTGTCGATGGACACGAATGCCGTGCAGCGACACCGCAATACTATTCTTGACTGTCTTCGAGATGGCGACATCTCTATTCGACGACGTGCCCTCGAGCTATCCTACGCTCTGATAAACGAACAGAACGTCAGAATAATGATTCGAGAATTACTTGCCTTCTTGGAGGTTGCGGATGATGAATTCAAACTCGGTATGACGACACAAATTAGTCTCGCTGCTGAGCGATTCGCACCCAACAAACGGTGGCATATTGACACTTTCCTCCGGGTTCTAAAACTGGTCAGTGATCACCCTTAGTTTTACGAAGGCTTTCTTACGATTACCTACAGGCCGGAAACTTCGTCCGAGAGGAGGTTCTCTCTTCGTTCATTCGACTGGTCGCGCATACGCCGGAACTTCAAGCATACACTGCATCGAAGCTCTTCACGTCATTACAGTCCGACATCTCTCAAGAGTCACTAACTCTAGCGGCAGTCTGGATCATTGGCGAATATGGCGAGCTTCTGATTGAGGGTGGACTTGTTGACGAGGAGCAACCGCGATCGGTCAGTCATTCTTTTGGCTTTGTAATAATTGCGAAACTAAGAGCCCGAATTTTCAGACGAGCGACGTTGCCATCGTTGATTTGCTGGTGACAGCCATTGAATCCCCTTACGCGAATTATCTGATCCGCCAATTTGTCCTGACCGCACTTGCCAAAATGTCCGGACGGCCAACGACTAGCTCTGCGCAGCAGTCACGAATCGAGTCCCTCCTTGACACTTATACGACAAGCTTGGAGCTCGAAATTCAACAGCGTGCCGTGGAGTTCGAAAGCTTGTTACATCTGGGCGAAATTCGCGTAGGTGTCCTAGAACGAATGCCTCCACCCGAGTTGAAGGCTACCGTGATGGGCATCGGTGAGCTATCTCCTCAACTTTCTGACATTTACAATGCGCTCATTGCGACAAATAGTCGTGGAGAACAAACCTGTTGGTTCGACATCGGTATCGAAAGATGTGAGTGTTAGATTAACATCTCTTTGCCGAGTCGTATTTACCATTTGTTCCCGATAGGCCGACTTGTTGGGAGATGATCTGGGTGCTACAAGTCCGGTTAACACAGCGCCTACACCGAAGGTCGAAAACAGCCAAAGCCTTCTCGAGGAGATCTTCGGCAGCAGCGGTGCCTCACAGTCAACATCTGGCCCACAGCCTGCGCAACCGAAAAGCTCTGTCAACGACATCCTGGGACTCTTCGATTCGCCCGCCGCACCTGCTACCGCGCCGTCTTCGAGTTCATTATTCACGTCTGTATCGTCACCGCCAGTGCAACAGGTGCAGCCAACACCACCAGCAGCCGCACCCGCTACGCCCGAGCCGAATTCGTATATAGTATATGAAAAGAACGAGCTCAAGATCACGCTGACACCGCAAGTGAATGCGCAACACCCAGGGATGGTACAGGTAATGGCGCGCTTCCAAGTCACAGGCATGAACGAAGCCTCGGGGATAAACTTCCAGGCTGCCGTACCCAAGGTCATTGTTCTTGGTTTCATCACGTCAAGTCGAGAAAGCTTATTTCACACTTAGACTCAACAACTTAAAATGTTACCGATGTCGAGTTCGTCGGTGGCTCCTGGCGCAACAGCAACGCAGATGTTAAGGATCATAGCCCCACCAGGCGTAAGTTGTTCTTTGTGGGCTTTGTTATGAAGCTAATCTCAAACGAATATTGTAGAGCCAAGTAAAGTTGCGGTTACGAATTTCCTTCACCATCGCTGGACGATCAGTACAGGAACAAATGGATTTTGCAGGCTTCCCTCCAGGTTTAACGAACGGAGTATTGTGATCTACCATTGTATAAAGTGCCACAGTACTGCATGTACCGAGCATAACTCTAATCACTCCTTCATGAGTCGAATGAGTAGGTTTTCGAAGGTTCAAATGCCTCGAAAACGATTCGAGACAATCATTATTTTACGTTGATTCTTCAAGCAAGATAGACGGTTCAGCTCAATATTTCGTTCCTCAACGCGCCGCAAATTGGCTAAGGGGCGAACTCTGCATTTTCATTGGTTATCATTCCCTCCCCACTAGAAGTCAATTGAAAAGAAAGCACTCACCCTCTTCGTCCAGCAGTGTGTTTTCGTCGATACACGCGTGAATGAAATCCGATACGACCAGCTGGCGACGCTTCGGTCTGTAAATCAAGAAATCAAAGCGGAGTTCCTCAGCATTTAGGATCACGTACGTTGACGTCCTCTTCGAAAGTTCCTTCCTGCGACTGTCGTCTCTTTTGTCGATAACAACGTGCGTAAGTTTGGGATCTTCCAGTGCAACAATTCGTCCGCCATTTTCCGTTATGATATCCTCGATTTCCCCGAATCTAGCAAGTCACAGATGCTTAGAAGGTCGTACGGTTTCAGAAAATGTCGCTCACGATGTGGTGATTTGCGCAGCATGTTTTGACTTGGACACCATACCGTTTTTCTCGGCGTTCTGAGGAGTATCCAAGTAAAAGCACCTGTAGATTTGTCGTCCAAAGTAATGTGCTATGTCCTCGTGATGGGACTTACAGATGTCTGAATATTTTCTCTTGATCATATTCCATCGCGTCTTCGTTTTCACCCATTTTGACGTCTCCTGCTGGATCTCCAGGCTGCATAATAATTAGACAAATCATCATCATGAATAAATCAACGGGATATTACCGCTTCATCCTCAGTCTCGTCTTCCGTTTCCTACCAAGTATGCAGATTTCACGTCTCATGTTGAGTGCATATAACAAGAGAAAAGCTCACAGAGTCTGGTACCTTCGAGCTAAATGCTTCCTTACGGAATTCATCAAGCATATCGTCATCGTCGATCGTCGCTTCGTCGTAATTCGATTCTGCTTCAGATTCCGTCACCGATTCCGAACCGTCGGGACCCTCAGCCGGCTCTTCTCCTCCGCCAAACCACTCTTGTAGCTCAGGCGGAATTTCGCTGCGTTCTTGATCGACTGACCTTCGTCTTTCTGGTTCAGGCGCTGCTGACGAACTCGCAGTCGGGGCATCGCGCCGAGGTTCGTCATCGTCGTCTATATCATCTTGTTCAGCAAAGTCCTTGTCCAGATGTCGTTCCGCCGTAGCATGGAAGAAGTACCTAAATGTCACTTAGAACGGAAGGAATAAGCAAGATCGATTTAAAAGCTCACTTTTGACGAAGAGGTACAAGTTCTCCCTCGTCAATGCAATCGTAGAGCCACTGAGGTCTAATTATATCGTGCATATCCTTATTGATGATGAGTTTTAGATCATAGGCTATCGATCGTAAAAAGTTAGTAAAATAATCCAACTATTCTTGTCATATTTTTACAACTCACGAATGACGGTACCGTTGTACACCACAAGTATAGGATCTAATCCTTTCGTGACCTGGACAAGGCTGCCCCCGTTTTTCTTGACACTGAGAGGGAAGGTCAAGTTTGTTTCACAATGCTCCAGTAATCTGACTTACAGCTTCACAATTTCCTTCTTCTGTTCGTCTCCGTCACGATTTTGTGGGTCAGAAGCGACCACTATTATAACAGTGCCGTTGTAGCTGTGCTAAGGAGGTATTATTCAAGTCACAACTCACAAAACTTCATGCCTTTGAATAAATTGGTCTGCGCTTGGATACCTTTCAACGAAACACGAGCACCGTCCGTCATAACCGTAACCTGAAAAATAAGGTCAGAGTGTGAAATAAGAACAATTAAAAGATCACAAATACATTTTTGACGGTTTTTCGCTTCTTCTTGGTGTTCCTTTCGCAATACGTTGTAAAGCTCGAAAGTTATCAAGTTCATTCGACTTTTGCTTACGATGTTTTGTTTTCCATTTTCCTCTTGCGTTCCGTTTTCATGCTTTCCAGTACAGCTGCGAAGGCGTTTATACGCAGCGTAAGAGTGCAGGGCATTCTACCTTACCTGTAGCAGTCATACAGTCTGCGATGCTCAAGTCCTCTCGGATAGAAAGAGCGCGAGGAAAGCGCATAGTAAAACCAAGATGATATTGATCTGCAAGACGGGGTCAATTTCTAGATTTGAAGAGAAATAAATTTCAGTCTTACCTGATGGCGTGATTTCAGCGGCTTTGACTTTCAGTATGAACGAGCTGAAAACATGTTTGTTCAGTTTGCAAATGGATGAAAAGGGGGAATCAGTCACTCTTCAGGTTCCAGGTAAACATCCCCTTTGTCGTCTGTTGACCTGCGAGCGTTTTGGTACCAGGAAGGTATCTTGTTTTTATCAAACGGTTTCCAGGGTTTACTTCTAACCCAAACATAATCTGTATAGGTCAGCCCAGAACCAATCCTCACGAAGGTACTGTATCTGCGACCGTTGTCAAAAAATGCTTCGCATAAATCTAAACTGGCGATGCTTACTTGGGCTCGTCATCATCATTAGCCTTTCGGTCGTCTAAGACGGCGCATATAAGGGTGGAAACACCACCACTCCTTTTACCGGACCCGAAATTCCCGCCTTACAATTGCAAGAATGAGCATACAACCCGGGTACAGAATTATCGAAGGGAGACCAACCAACGACGAGTACATCAACTGTTTCGCCCATGTTATCCTAAAATAGCATTATTTGTCTTCCAACTGTCTTTGCGATAAATCAAACTCACCATATATTCAGGCTTGATCTTCACCCAGTCTTTGTTTCGGCCGTTCAACACATATTGAGCATCAGGATGCTTCAATATAAGCCCCTCTCCTCGATTTTCCATGACTTCTTCGAGACGTCGACGAACGTCGTTTGCGTTCTTCCCTTCGTATGTCGTAACGTACTCCATTCGACCTTTGACCTCCTTGACATAGGCAGTCAAGTTTCGCTTCCGGTATTTGACGGAGCGCTTAGCGAGAGATTGGCCGTTGAGATACAGGATATCGAAGATCTTGACTAGAACACAAACCGAAAGATTAGAAAAATAATTCAAAGTAATTGACGTCAACTTACAGCAAGGACGCGGGTTATGTTTACCCTTTGATGTATCTTAGCAGATTCCGAAGGTTGCGATCAGTAAATTTGTACGGAAAATAATATGTTCATACCAAGAGCTGCTGTTTTCAATGTCCCGAAGGGTAGATTTCGATCTGAAGCCGGGTCGTAGACTAGCATTTCACCGTCGAGAATGACCCTGAATGTGATTGTTGCAGATGTAAGAGATGACAAAGATATAAGGCAAGCAAGCACGTACTCTTCAATCCTTTCGTCAAATGCCCCACTAATAAATGGAGTCAAGCTTCCTGTTCCAACGTGACTTCCATAGAGATAAGTATAATCCTTGCCCTTCCTATACGCGGTCTAAGTTATGTCAAAGATAAAACACCAGGCGGGGCGAACCGAGAGCAGTAGAAGAATTCATTTCCTCTCTTGTGAAGCTGCATTCGTTCGCCATCGAGTTTTTCTTCGATGTAAAACATTGAGGCGCCCATTTCTTTGAGGGTGTCTTCAATTCTCGAACTGGGCCGTTTGCAGAGCATGGGAGCGAACGCTCGAAAGAGCTGAATGGATTTGTCCTACGCTCAGGCTTAGTGACATTCAGATATACTGTTGTAAAGATATGCAAACGAACTTCGTCATTGAGCCTGACTTCGGGGTTCCAGAGTTGATATGCCACCTTCTTAAGGTCTGAACATGTGTTGAAGAGGTCATGCGCATCTGGATGAAAGATGGAGAACACGGTGTTCTCCTTTACAGAGATAATCATGTCTAGCAGAACGGACGTCATATTACACCAAGCGAAGAAGGGCAATTCAAACCGTAGTACCTTTCAAAATAATTCGGGCTATCCACTTCTGCTCTTGCGGAGTGGTCTTGTTATACAGCCGCTGGAGCACCTTTGCTTGTACTTCTCTGATGTTCACCGTTTGAAATTTATCAATGACCAACGTAAATGAGTGCTTCGAATAAACACGTACTGCTTTCCCATATCTTTACTTAAGTCATCCAAAACTTGATTCACATCGTCTATAGTCAAGGTACCTTCGATGACAGAAGACCTCTTGCTAATGACCTCGTAAAGAACGGTAGGAAAATCTCCAGCAGTTTTCTACGCTCTTTAGAAGATACATCGTTTCCTGTCTGAATCGCCACGCACATTTTTGTCTGTAGGTCTCTTCCAGTTCTGCAAACGTATTGCGTCTGGATCTTTATTATTGAGCGGAATGAGTTTAATGTAGGCTTTAGCAAGATTCTTTTCTTTCAAGCCATAAACGGAGCGTTCGCGGTCTTTCTTTGAAATCGCCAAGTTGTTGGAGACAGTCAATAGTAGTTCAAGTGCTTCTTACCTGAGGGAGAAGCAGACGAAGGACGGGGTACAAGTCATTTCCAACTTCGCTTCGCCATCTCTTGAAATTAAGGCCGGTCATATATCTGAAGCACACACGATGGGAAAGGCCACAACATACTGCGAACCACTTTGCGATCTGATTCCTCCTCTTCTCAGGCTTTCTCTCATTCTGAAGGTACTCGTAAAGAGATGCCAAGAGTTGAAACGGAACGCTCTTGCTGTTGACTGGGGGCTCCGGGTACGAGTTGTTCACGATCTCTGCTTGACTTTGCTGCGATTCAAGGTTCTGGCTGTTGGCCACTTCCTGTTCGTCGTGTCCGCTAGGAGATGGTGATCGAGACATAGCGATGATATAGTAGTTTCAGAGGAAAACAAAATGAAATCCAAGATGCAATAGTCAAGATGGTGGTTGAAGAGCAAGGGTGCATGGAGTCAGACGCGTCCACGCGGGAAGAACGACGCGTTCCGAAGCGGTGCAGCGAACGCGTCGGTGACCGTGACTTGGAGCCGACGACGACGACGACCAACGACGATGACGGCTCTTGGTCAACATCACATTCAAGATCAATGCACCTCACACACGAAGCCCTCTCAACGAAATGACGAATTCAAACCGGACCTGGTCAAGCTCAGGACATTTGATCAATCGCTTGGTCTTTGCACACAAGAGCGTTGGCCACGTCGCCGTTCGAGTGTCGACAACTATGCAATGCAGTCCAAATTCATTTTATCTCGAAAGCACGAAAGTGCAGTATCCGTGGATGCCGGCTGCCAGCCGTCGATATCCAGGATGGCCATTGGTCCTTTAACTGATGAAAGGAGAGAGACCAGCCACTGGCACAAGTCAGCCCAAGCCCTCTACTCTAAAGCTACCCCGGAGGATACAGTCGCGCTCAGATTGACTCTCGTCCTCTCAACACAATGTCCGACAACGAGAGAGCAGACTCACCGCCCCGCATGCCAAGGCGCGGGAGGAACGCCGACGACCCAAGGATGATAGGACCCTGGAAGGTCGGAAGAACGATTGGCAAAGGTGCTTCTGGTGAGTGCTCTCCGAATATGTGATAGACCATAGTGATACATTGACCACCATAGGACGGGTAAAGATTGCGAGACACGCAAAGACTGGAAAGTATGCGGCCGTCAAAATCATCTCGAAGACGCAGCTTGCCAACTCTCGTCGATCGATACACAACCTTGCTCAAGATGCCGAACGTATTCTGCTTGGTATGGAGCGCGAAATCGTTCTCATGAAGCTCATCGACCATCCAAATATCATGCAACTCTACGACGTTTACGAGACATCCGGGGAGCTCTATCTCATTCTCGAGTACATCGAAGGCGGGGAACTCTTCGATTACATCTGCGAACGCGGCCGTCTTCCATCAGCCGAGGCTCTCGACTACTTCCAGCAGCTTATGAGCGCTGTTGAGTACTGCCATCGCTTTAGAATTTCTCACCGCGATTTGAAGCCCGAGAATTTGCTTCTGAACAAGCAGAAGATCCTGAAGGTCGCGGATTTCGGAATGGCCGCATGGCAAGGCGGGACTAACTTACTCGAGACCTCTTGCGGAAGCCCTCACTATGCTGCTCCGGAGGTCATCATCGGAAAACCTTACGATGGCTGCTCTGCGGATATCTGGTCTTGCGGTGTGATTCTGTATGCTCTTCTTGCTGGACGCCTACCCTTCGATGCGCAAGACGTTGACCAGCTTCTGGACAAAATCAAGGTGGGACGATACACGATGCCGTCAGACATTGACTCCCGGGCGAAGGACCTCATCGCTCGGATGCTCGACACAAATGTGAACAGGCGCATCAAGCTCTGTGACATAATCCGCCATCCCTGGTTTACGAGTTCCAAGCCCCGCATATTCTGCGCTCCTCCGCCGTCCTTAGAGGAACTAGCTAGACCAGTCACGGAAGAAGGCGATATTGACGTTGACATTCTCGGTAATCTTCGAGTGCTTTGGCACGGTGTTGAGGATGATAAGATCATCGAGGGGCTGACAAATGACGAAGAGACTTGGGAGAAGATCATCTACCACCTTCTTGTCTTATATCGGAAAAAGCATCTTGAAAACTACAAACAGGAACTCGAACGGGCTAAGTCTCTTCGAAAGAGTCGACGAACGAAGAAGTCTTCCCCGAAGTCAGAAGGGAAGTCACAGCAAGAACGACCTCGGACTCCTGCAAACTACTACCCTCCCCGACCGGACCCTCCCACCCCTCGACGTGCGACAAGTCGACCGCAAGGCAGAGTCTACAGAGGGCGGGACGATCCCCCATCGCTACCACCTCCACCTGCTGTCAATCCTCTTCGACCAGTCGATGCTTCACCGTACGGCAGGAGACCTTTGCCTTCGCCAGTGCAGCCCCAATCCAATGCACAACCCTCTCCGACTTCCCTTCAACCTCAAACGAGTCCCCTTGCCGCTCTTATGTCTCCCGCTTCGCCCATCTGGGAAGCTCTGGACATGCAACCTCCCATTAGCGTTATCAACAGTCCCGAGTTCCACGACGACAACGTCCAAAAGTATTTCCAGCAGGTCATGGATCGATTGAATCTCATGCAGAACAAACAAGGGTCGGCAGAACAGTCGCAGCGTCTGCAAGCTCTTCTATCCCCGAACGTCGCTCTTACGCCTCGACCTGCGATGGATGATGATCCTAGGAGTCCTCAGCCCAACTCAAACATCCAGACAAAACCCAGAAAGGATCGCCCTCAGTCACTGCACATTCCACAAAATACGCTAGGCTTGGGGCTCGTTCCGTCTCCGAAAAGCCCTGCAACTCCCAGTGAAGTGGGCTCGCGCACTGGTAAGGAAAACGACCGCCCCTCGCGACTCCAGAAGAAATCATCACTCCGTAAGAGGGATGCCAACGACGATACTTCTTCACAACCACGGACTCCTCTCGAGGGTCGTCACGTTCAGATCGTCCTCCCGCCCAAACCAGACCGGGAGCGCACCTCACACCCGCGAAACGCGACATCACCCATCTCCCCCGCATTCTCCATTTCCGAAGGTTCTTCCTCGTCATTTGTCTCCAGCCAACCGAAACGCAGCTGGTTCGGCAACCTCTTCAATTTCAAGCCTGCAGCATTCCAGCTGCTTTCGATGAGGGACCCAGATGAGACTCGCGATGCTTGCACCAAGGCGCTCGAAATGATCGGAGTGCACATCGCTGTGATCGCGACACCGGCACAGTCGGTGGTGCACGCCGACGGCTGGCAAGGAACAGCGACTCTCAAATGCCACTACGATGACGACCGCGATCCCATGGGTCTGATGGCCATGACGAAGACCGTCGCATTCCGCGTGGAGGTGCACCCTCCGTCGGAGGTCCAGGCGGCGATGGGCTACACGTGTGTCGTCGAGCTGACGCAGGAAAAGGGAGCCCAGTCGACGCTGAAGTTGATATACGCTACTCTTCGGCGAGAATGGAACTTGGATAACCAGTCGTCTGCACCTGTGCCGATTCTCAGCCCCGTTGCTCCTGTAAGCCGATTTGCGGAGGACATTGTCCTGTATGAATAGGATATTAGATGATGCTTGTGTTGTACTTTTACACCCGGAATGCCCATTAAATGATGTATACGTGTATTGATCCAAGGATATAGTGGCCTAAAATTTGAACCTGATCAAGCCTCGACAGCCATCTCAGTATCACCAGATGTATTGGGCTCCGTTGTTTTCAATGATGCATGCTTTCCTGGACGCGAAAGTACGACAGAAGTCGTGTCCGCACTCGAAATCCGAATGAACCGAAGTAAGTCGATGAAGGCCACCTCTTTCTGATCCCAGCGTCTGAACAGTTCAACATTTTTAGGATGTGTCAAGTCGGGAACCTCTGCTTCACAATTAGTTCAAAATTTCTTGAAAACTACCAAGAAAAGAAGGGAGGACGTGCCTAAACCTGTCCTATACTCCTCAGCCTCTATCGCCTTGAAATTCTCCAGCCTGCTCTGCTTCGCACTCTTAGGATTGCCCTTCCGACGGTTCTTGATCTCCTCGTTCAGTTCCATGTCGTGTCTCGTCAACCACACATCTCGAATCACGGCATGCAGCTCCTCGAGTGACATCGCTTCGCACTCTGGCGGCATCGCATGATAGAAGAAGACATATTTATCGACTAGCAAAGGGTATCTTGAAGTTAGTATATCTCGAATGAAGGAAGCAAAACTTCAAAACACGCACTTTGAGAATGATTCCGCTTCGCCCTCTTTCCTGCCGCCCCCTCCAGTTTCGCCTTTCTCAGCTGCGCTCGTTCTACTTGTCCAGCTTTGCGCGACTTGGGATGGAAGATCTTCTCTTTCGTTGCTGATTTTGCCGTCATGTCGTCGTCGTCGAATCGTTGCTCAACAGCTTTTGCAAGTGGACGATCAGGTCGTGGCTATTGAAATTCTCGAGTTGGCCCGGCTGTTTCCGCGAAACTCGAAAAAGCTGTGCAAGCTGGAGGATCGTCCTTTCTTCGTCCTTGCGAAGGCATTTCTCTTTCTATTCGTCTGAATATCGTACATATCTCTCTGATGGTTCACTCCCTACCACCGCCTTTGGATTTCTTCAAACTTCATGAAATGGTTGATGAGATTGAAAGGAATAAAACTACGGATACAGCGGCACCGTTCTATTTTCTTCTGTATTTTATGTGTGTATCATGGCATGAAGGGGATGAAAGTGAAATAAGCTGGGGAAAGAATATGCGAAGGAGATGTTAGTAGTAAGAGAAACGATGGGATCTACTACTAGACCTGTAAATATGTATGTGACATGGTTGTACAAGATGCTATATGCACATGCGATGCCCAACGAAAGAGCAAAAGAATACGAAATCGTGAGGGTAACAGCTCGTCGAACGAATGGTACCAGCCCAGGATATGATACTCCATCGATTACTACGACTACGACTGCGCAGCCTTTTTCTTAGTGTGCACGTTCATGTGCCTGTGAAGCTGGTCAGGTCTCGCGAAACACTTGTCGCAACCCGGCTCCGAGCAACTGTAAGGCCTTAAGCCAGTATGAGTCCGAACCTAGCAAGAAGTTTTAAGTATGGGACAAAAAGATGTCGAGCGGTCACTTACGTGTTTCGACAAGTTCGAGGACTCCGCAAATGCTCTGCAAAATATGTATAAATATAAATAATTTTGCTTCCGAAAATAATCACTGGCACTCACTTTTCGCAGTGGGGACATTTGAAAGGCCTGTCGCCGTTGTGAGTACGCTTGTGAATCGTCAGAGCACCCGTAATTGCAAACGCTTTCCCGCATCCGGGAAAGTCGCAAACAAAAGGTTCTAAAATCCGATTAATTATATTTGGAACTGATGAATGAATGAATGGAAAGACTAACTTTCTTGCGTATGACGTCGCATATGCTGCTGCAAGGTAGCCGCTTCCGAGAAGTTTTGTTGGCAGATCTGACACTGAAACGGGCGATGTCCCGTATGAGACTGGAGATGGCGTAGGATCTTCTGCTTACTCGCGAAGCCCTGTTCGCCGTGTCGGTTGCAGCCTGACCAGTAGCAATCATAGTGGCTACGTCCGCTCCCGACGTGCGCAGACGTAATGTGAGTCGTCAATGCGTCGCAAGTCGCGAAGGAGCGGCCGCACGATTGCCAATGGCAGATATGCGCGGACGACGAGCAGTCATGGTGGTCTCCTTGCTCTTCCTCACCCGTCGAGGGCTCCGGCGTCTGCGAGGGCGATGATTTCGGCGAAGGCATCCCAGACGTCATCGTGCTATGATTCTGACTCGTCCGCCCATGCATGCGCGGCGCGCCAATACCGTGATGCATCTGAGGAAGCATTCCAAATCCTGTTGGGACCCCGTTCGGTGCTTGCAAGGGAAAGGGGGGCGCCTGCAAACCGAGATGGTCTTGCAGGAGGTGGGAGGAAAGCATATTCAAGGCCGCGGCGTCAAACTGAGGATTGCTGGGCGCATTCGAGGGCCCTGCAAAGGGACCCGCAAAGCCTGGCATGCCGGGGAACGTCTGGCAGTCACCCCATAAGCACGAGAGCGCGTTTGTATTGGCATTCGCGCCGCCACGGTTGTTGTTGTTTCCCGAATACGAACGCGGTGCGGATGCGGGCCTCAAGTGTAGGAGGTTCACATGTCCTACGAGCTCGTTCATGGTGTTGAAGGAGGCGCCGCAGTTCGCCCAGAGGCACATGAGGGGCCCGTTTCGTCCTGGACCACCACTCATCGAGTTCAGAGGTGGACCAACGCGTCGCTGGTTCTGAGGAGATGCGATGCGGGGAGGCGGACCGAATCCGCCCAAGGGTTGGTGGAAAGGGGAGAAAGAGTTTTGCTGAGATGAATTCATATTCGATGGGGACGCCGCGAACGATCGCGCAGGATCGGCGGATACGTGAGGGCTTGATGGGATAGAAAAAGGTCCTGGCTGAGCGGATAGCAGATCCTGCCAGGATTCCCAGTTGATTTGAGAGGTGGAGTCTAGTTGCGGCGATCCAAGGTATGAGTGATAGTCGGTGCAGCACTGAAGCTATATAGATGTGGTGAGTACCGAGTCGGAGTGGATAGATGATGGCTGGCAACTTACGAACTCCTCAAAGTTCCCGTCGCAGGCTTCACCTCCGTCGCAGCCCTCCATTTCGCACACGGCGTCAATACAGGTATCGTGCAGGTGACGAGAGGTGAGTGGGCAGGAATCTTCGCCGGAACAGAGTTGGAGAGAGGGTTCGAGGACAGCGAGGCAGTCAGCGTCTTCGCAGTCGACGAAGCGGCAGTCGTTGCAGGAGGAGGAGGACAAGACGGGGGCTGATGTGTGAATCTCGGGCTCTCGCATGTCTCTCAAAATGGACGTGTTATTGATTGGGCCTGGGGTGAGCAGGCTGCTCCTCTCGTCGGACTCGCTGTAGCTGGCGGCGGGGCGGGGTGCGGGAGACGGACGGAGGGTGTCTACGGCGTCGACGAGAGCCTTGAGCGACGACGAGGACAGCGACGGCAAGCGACGACGGGCTGAAGTCGTCGCTTGGGACGTTGAGCGCTGTGAGACTGAGCTTCGTGCCATTTTGCATCGAATTTTGCACGCCGTCGACCTTGACTGCGACGGTCCTCGCTGCTCAAAAAAGACCATCAATTCGCCGCAAGCTCTCCCCAGCATTTGACTCAGCCGCTCCCACGCGTCAACTCTGCACAGCCTCACACGCAAACCAATCGCTCCTTTGCCACCTTCTTTGCTCGAGGC
The DNA here is from genome assembly GCA_001020605.1 of Schizopora paradoxa. Taxonomy (NCBI): domain Eukaryota; kingdom Fungi; phylum Basidiomycota; class Agaricomycetes; order Hymenochaetales; family Schizoporaceae; genus Schizopora; species Schizopora paradoxa. The sequence goes on along the minus strand of KQ086108.1, from coordinate 18,664 downwards.
GTCAACGAAGCTGCTCCAGTCAGGAAAGCGCACCCAGTTTGGAATTTAGCCTCGCCTTGTCCGTGCCTTGGCAGCAACGCCATGCTCATTAGTGAGTTTTCATCTTACTAGTAATTTCCGACTAGGCGTCTGTGGAATCGTTTTTTATCGACTTACAACGATGTCATGTTAGATCTTTGGCTAGCCAGTCAGGCCCATCTGCGAAAAGAGGGATTTATTTGAAGTACCCCAGAGGAGAGACTACTCTTTTTTCCCTGCTCAAGGAGGAATAATCGGTCTGAATTATGACTCGGTGCTGACCTGGAATCATCACAGTACAGTGGCACGGAATTTGCACATTCCTGAGTCTTCATGGTATACAAGTAAGTACCAGCGATCAGGCGGGTCACCAATGGAACATTTCCTTCAACTCGTGGTTCGCAAACCAAAAATATAGCGTCGCTGTTTGACCGCGAATCGCAAATCGACCTCGAGCTTCAAGCCTGAAGCTCACTTGCAATATCCAAGTATTTTCTTCCGTTCAATTCACAGCAGAAGTCCTAAGAAATAATACTGATAACAAGCTAGATGAAACTACTTGAATCGGAGAGAGTTTACGAATATAAAATCGCGATAGTAATTCGAATAAAATCATTGGTCGCAAACCTTTGGCAGTTTCTTAGCTCATGGTGCTAAATGTCAGCGACATCTTGTTCTTGATTGGGACTCTGACGATTTTATTACTCTTTCATTCTCTCTGATAATGAGGCAAACGATCGAGGATCCGCTGGTAGCTTCTAGTTTCCTTCCGAGCCGCCCAAATGACTGACTTCGACGATAGTGGCAATGCACTTCCGCATTTGGATCGATCTCGCTGCGCGGCTGCGAGCGGGCAATGCTCTTCGTCACTTCCTCTCCCTCCTCTTCCTCCACCACACACTAACGCTCCCCTTCGACATGCGTACAGACGGCAAAAACAACTTAGAACTCGCAGAAGCTGCAGATATCTGGGACGAACTCGACTATGAGTCTCTCGAGGTGAGTTACGTCGGCACCAACATACGTCCACGCGCGAGGGGCCATGCATGTTTCTGTGTTGCGGATGCACACATACCATCCATGGCGTACGTGAGCTAACAGGGATCTTAGGTCATTCGACGACAATACGAAGCAGAGGAAGAGAAGGGAATCTTAACTACACAAACGACATTCAACTATGCTTGGGCGTTGGTGAAGAGTTCGCGGAAGGACCACCAGGAGAAAGGCGTGCTGCTGTTACAAAGTGTGTTCTTCTGTCTTCGTTATGAAGCCTTTTCTGATGAGCTATTCAACGCAACCCTAACTTTCACTCCCCGTAATGAAGAACTATACAAGGACGATCCATCACGGAGACGGGAGTCTCTCTACTTCCTCGGCGTAGGCTACTACAAACTCGGCAAATACACAGACGCACAGAAGATCATCGGTACGTCTCCAATTCACCTGTGATATCTAATTCGTGAACTCTTTCTAACATGACTCGAAATTCTCTCCACCAAAGGGAAACTTCTGGAGAAGGAACCAACGAACGAGCAGGCAATAAGCCTCAACCAGGAAATCGAAAACAAGTTGACTTCTGGTGCGCTCCATCTCATAAATACCTCCAAAATCTGAGACTAATCTACCATTCTGCAGAGGCGTACATCGGCGGTTCAATAGTAGCGGGAGCAGTGGCAGTGGCAGGCGGACTGTTATTCCTTGGCTTACGGCGAGCTCGGAAGTAATTTCTTCAACAATGCGTCACCTCTTACTCGTCGCATTGCTTTCATTCTCTCGCACACTCGAACTCAACTCGTCAACACCACTCACGCAACGCCTTCCTATCACTCAAACCTATTCGGCATCCACAACCCCTCAATCACGTTGGGCACATCTTGCTTGATTTTCGACAGGACCGGGTGAGGCATAAAAATCGCTCTGAACCCTGTACATTATTTCCTCATGCTATGTCTCAATATTGTAGCACTATCTGATTTTTATCTCGTCTAAAAGTTATCGAGGGGAATGGTGGACAGTCGTTGCTGTGGTATCTTACGTCTGCGCACATTCGTTAATAACGACGTCTTTTGTAATTTTGAGAGCAGCCTCATATCAATGTTTCGTGTCTATCACAGCACGTCAATTCCGTGTCCGACGAAGCAATGGGATTTGAAAACTCATGTACTCATGCTCTGCGAGCAAGTTCTCTCGAAAGGATCTTATCTAATCTACCTTGAAGTTCTAATCTATAGATCCACCAATTAGCAGCACCGCGTGTCCGTGCCCAAAATCTTCTTGAAACCAGCAGCAGCTCCTCGCTCTGGCACGTACTGAGCGATCGAGCGCACTGGAAAAACGATGGCCTCAACCGACTCAGGACTTGTCAAGACATCGCTCCCAGAGACGGAGACCCTGCGTTTCCTCAACAGCGGGAAGGTGCGCGACCTGTACGAGGTGCAAGACCCCTCCACCGGCGCATCGTACCTCCTCTTCGTTGCGACGGATCGCATCTCGGCGTTCGATGTCATCTTGAATAATGTGTGTCCATCTCTTTGCTTGTCCGTCTCTTTGCTGATGGTTCTACTCACCACCCGATACGCATACGTCTTGAACTCGAACAGGGCGTCCCAGGCAAAGGCAAGCTCCTCACGCAGCTCTCCGTCTTCTGGTTCGCCCGCCTCGCGCATATCGTCGAGAATCACCTCGTCGCCGCGACGCTCGAGAGTATGCCTCCCGGTGTACGCGCGCAAGTCGAGCCCCTCTGGACGGCTCACCAGCTTGAGGGCCGGACGATGCTGGTGCGCAAGGCAAGGGTGGTGAAGCTGGAGGCGATCGTGCGAGGGTATCTTACGGGTGCGTTGTAATGTTCTGTTGTACCTCGATCATGGTAGCTGAATTTCATCCCTAATTATTATGATCAGGCTCAGCATGGTCAGAATACAAGAGGAGTGGAACAGTACACGGCATCCCCCTGCGCACGGGCTACGTCGAGTCTGACAAGTTCGACGAGCCCCTCTTCACGCCCTCCACTAAAGCTGACCAAGGAGAACACGACGAGAACATCTCCCCCGAGCGAGGTGCGCTAGTTCATAGTAGAATCCTGATAACTCAAAGATTGACTTGAGACGCGCATATACTCAGCCCAAACGATTGTCGGCGCCGAAGTCTACGAGCACGTCTCCCGCACCGCGCTCGCGCTATACAAAGAGGCGAGCGCGTACGCACTCACTCGAGGACTCATCCTCGCCGACACGAAATTCGAATTCGGGCTCCTTCCGATTGAGCCCGATGCACCAAATTCATCATCATCGCCTTCTCCCATAATCACCCTCGACTCAAAACCCCATAAACTCATCCTAATCGACGAGGCACTCACGCCCGACTCCTCCCGCTACTGGTCAGCCAGCGCATATGCACCGGGCAAATCGCAGGCATCGTATGACAAGCAGTATCTGCGCGATTGGCTTTTGAGCGAAGGCTTCCGAAAGGGTCTCGAAAGCGGACGAGAAGGCGAAGAAGGAAAAGGATGGTCGATGACTGATGCTGTTGTCGCAGGAACAAGGGAACGATACGAGACGGCGGTGAGGGTGCTGACAACGGAAGACGACACCAAATGAATAATGAGCATAAGTATTTTGTATTTTTATTCTTGTTTTTGCTTTATAGAATGTAACTGTTGCACAGTAAGAAGATACATGTAAAAGAAGGAAGAAACGTTCCATATGAAAGCAACGTGAAAGCAGGACAGCGTCGTCGTGAGTACAGAATGGTCATAGAATTTCTATCACAGACGGGTAAACTCTGAAAGTAAGGTTAGATGAAAGTTGATTGCCAAGGATCACGGAATCGAGACGCACCCTAAGAGACAAACGAGAGCTTGTACCAAAGCAAATATCGGGGGGATCCACCTTGAGAAAGAACGTCAGCCTTCGCGAAAATTGCAATAGTTGAGCACTGCGGGTAGAGGATGGTTTCGTTCATTGAGCGGGTGCTAGCAGCACTCGTGCATGGGTAAATGTCAACGATCGCTGAATGGTCCGTTGAATAGCATCCCACGTCCCATCCTCTTTTACGTGTAACCAAGCTCCTCAGGGCAACCCGCTCTCCAAACAAAAAAAGAGAAGAAAGCAAGTGCGGGGAAAGAGAATACTCACGTGGTCATATCATACTTCCCGGCCTTGAAGAGCGCGGCGAGGAGGTAGCCGATGACCGCAGAGCCCACGACGGAGCCCAGTAGCCCCGAGACGAGGTATACGACGAGGACGATGAGCGCGAAGACGGCGCGCGTGCGTTGGGGGTTTACTTTGGGCGGGGTGCGTCGGGAGGGGGTACGTGCGCGTGTACTCTCCTGGAACTCTTGGTCATCTTCGCGAGGAGTCGCAGTGAAGGGCGACCCGACAACCTCCGTGAGCGGTACAGCTTCAACGAGCTCGTCCGAGTGCGGCGGCGAATACAGGAAGTGCTCAGGCGTCGGGGCGAACGCGATGTTCAGGAAAGCGAAGGCGCCACAAAGCGCGAAGAACGGGAAATAGAGGATGAGCGTCCAATAGAAAGTGAAACGGAAGATATCTGGATATTTATCCCAGTTAGCTTCCACAAATTTGAAATGAAAGAAGACGAATACGAGCTACGCACCATTTGGATCGTGAAGGTAGTGCCCGCCGGGCTGGGTGGGCGGGCGGTTGGCGATGTTCTTGAGCTCGATGATGGGGTTGTACAGCGATGGCCACGATGGCGTCGCCGTGTCGCTCATTTCACCGTCTTCCCGGCCGTCCTCCTCCTCCTCGCACCTTAGAGGTTCATTGTTGAGTCGTTGAAAGAGAGATGTCGTCGTCGCTGTCGTTCGTGAGCTCGTCGTGGACACGCAGGCCGGAAGCTTCACCACGTGGCTTAGGGGGCGCGTTCTTTTTACGTAACGATTACATGTCTCGGAACTTTGAACATCAAACACCTCTTTGACAAACAACCACCTCCATCTCCTTTGAACATCCAATCAGAGCTTTGCAATTTGCAAACACAACATTTTTTTTGCGAACACAAAGTCCTCCTCAATCTCGCCTTTTCAGCATCGTAATTACGTTGATTGCAGCAGGCGACGTATCACCTATCATACAGATCATACACTTCTTTGACCTTCTTTTGCGACTACAGGGCTGCTGTTTTGTACCCGCAACTGCCAACTAGCCCAAAGCTTCCGCTGCATCTCGTAGGCCCGCTACTCCATCCTCTTTGACGTACACAGGCTCAGCTTCCCGGAACATCCGACACTTTATCCTCTTGCGGGCGCTGTAGGCATTTTATATAATCCTCCTGCAGGCCGTCATGGAGCCCTTTCTCTGCATCATCTTGCTGGCCTGGGCTGAAGAGGCATCTTCACTTGAGACGAGATACAGCGGCGTCGCTGCGTCCTCACTCATCGAGCAAGTCAGAAGACAGACACTTCTTCACTGCTGCGCGCCGGTTTTGACATCTAAAAGTCACCGGTGACCTCCCAAGTATCGTCATATCACCTCGCCTTTGCACCGTGCAGCATCATCTCTGCACGGTACCAGAAAAACTACGCCGAAATCTCACTTCGAAAAGGCCATTGTACGCCATAATGCTCTCGACTGTGGAGCTCCTCAAGTATCTTTGGCCGCTCTCCTCGTCATGGACGACCTCGAAGATGTTCTACAGCACGAGCTCTTACAATTCCGATGTGATTGACAGCGAGGTGACGCCGTCGATTCGTTTGGAGAAGTTGGGCCGGGACGTTGGCGCTGCGAAAAGGAATAGAAAGAGGAGGAAAAGGCAGGAAAATTCATCGAGTGCGTTTATACTCGTTCCTGGAGGTGTCAATGCCCTCTTGCCTCTCTTCCTTCCCCTCTACACCAAGTCTTCGAGCAGAAGACCACCAATCGCAAATGCGAGATCACAAAAAGAAAAGGTGAGTAGATCTCATCTCTATTTCCCCGCCGTCTTTTCCAGATCCAAACTCGTCTCGCGTTACAGATGTTATGAAATGAAAACCCAGCACCTTCGCCATGCATTTTGTGGAGTACTTCTACCGTCATGATGCACGATGACGAGTTGATGCCCAACTTTTGTTCCGCTCGCCGTATGTTTCGATGTCTTTCCCTTCGGCGCCTATAAGCACCTCACGTTACCGTGCGTGCGTTGAAGGATTTTGGTGGTAAGGACGTTCTAGGCTTTTGGGACCTAAATTTGGGTTAGCTGTATTATATAGGTTTGATCGAGCCGTGCACTATAAAATCGCCTCTCTGCTCTTCTGTTTTGCTCCACTCCTCATCACTAAACCTTCAGCACACCGGCACCGGCTGTGGCAACGGAATAACTTTCATCTGCACTAATCCGCCAGTCGTCTGCTCACCAGTTGGCGATCATCCGCTTTATTCTTTCGCCGCTGCCAGCAATAAAACCTCCAGAATGCCTGCAGGATCGCCTCTCGCGAACGGATCGGACAACGTCGACGCGTTTCTGAACTGGCTGTCGTCGCCGCAGTCGAGCAACAGCGGCTCGCAGAAGCCCTCACCGGAGTTGGCCAAAAAACTCAAGCCGCTCGCAAAGACTCCGTTGGAGGCGCTGGCGTCGAGCCCGATGGGCACGACGACGTCGAAGGGAGGGAAGACTGGAAGGACTGCGAAATAAGAGTCATCCTTTCCGCGACCTGCTGCTTTTCTCTCTAATTGACGAGTGAGTATTGGTGCAACTAATGTCTACCTTCCAACGAACTTCTAGGCGATATATATTAATTATTCTAACGTGTACAGGTCAACCCTGCTACAACGCCAGTCTCCCTTTTAACGATCGCCTCGTTGACCACCACCACGACCGATACTGATCACCAACTCGCTCATCGATAACGATGCCCATCACCAGCTGGTACCACTGCTAATTCTTCTGTTTCCTCCGGATCTTTCTGTCCTCGTCGTTGTTGCACATGCGGTTCTTACTTTGTTGTTCTCGTTTCCTTCTTTCGCTGTTGTCTTGTTGCGCGAGCTGCTTGTAGCCTGCGAGTTGCTGGGTTTAATTTCCTAACACCGACGGTATCCGACTCACTTGTAAAGATAGATTTGTTGTAGATGGGAGATTTTCTTCCATGTGTTTCGCTGTGTATTTCGGGTCTTATGTTTTGGGCATAGATGTTGTTGAAATTATTGCATTATTGGGTGTTTGACACCGTTGCAAACCAATGCTCTCGATCAACGAAATTCTTGAAAGGTTTGTATTTCCTTTTCCTCGACGATCTCCTTAAAAGCAACGCCAACGCCTTGGCAGATGATCGTCTGGCACGTCGGGTGACACTCGATATGTTCTAACCTGCAGGTCTGTCGACGCTTGCGAATAACACCAACCAAGACGCTGACAAACCGACCTAGATCTTTGCGCGCTCTGCTTCAAGTGCTTCAAGTTGCAAAAGGCGATTTCCGTGGTCCCCTTCCCCGCATCCAGACATGTCTTCAGTCTATTTCCATCTTCTTGGACTCGAGGCTGCATGACGTCACAACTCTATTGAGTTCCGGCGCTTCTTCGTGGAAGAGCCTGGGCTGTGTCCCTGATCGACCCCCGCATTTCCTGTCTCGTGTACGTAATCGTTCGATCGTTGACTTTTTTCGTCGCTTGTCACCGTGTCTACGAAGTCATGACTCATCAGCTATGGTCAACGAACTACTCTACTTGTACACAGTACTAGTTTGGGGGAAAGCAACGTCCCCCCTCTTTTTCTCAAGATCGAGAAGCTGACAAATATTTCTAGATTCGAGTGCAAAAGATTGATATTTCGCTCAGTTCGTCGCCAGACATTCAAACCGAGTCAGTAATTGCTCATGCATTTATCTAACTACGGCTTTCGGCGTAGGTTAAAAAGTACTTTCAAATCAGATAGTACTAGTGGCACCACTGTCAACTTGCTTCACAATCCAGACGAGAGGAAGTCATTCGCGTGAGTTTCAATGCAATGGGGTGCCTGTTTCTGACCGTCAACGAAACGTTGAATTTCCGCTTAGAGTATATTGATCTCTAGTAGTAGTACAAGTTCTGGGCTGGTAAAACTTGTCAAAGACAAAGCATTAGACTTAAGGCTCACGCAAGACGCTTCCAAGGTAAGATTCTGAGCTCCGGGTCAGACCTTCTGTAGGTTCACATAGAATCGCATCCTTCTCTGCCATCGGAAATTTGCGAGGATTGGGAGGATGCCGCAAGACACTCGCCTTCGCTCTCCTCACGTATTTCAACATCTTCGATTGGCAATCAAGCATACGACCATTACCAGTATTTACCCACCAATACCTTCGATCGTTCGGGACATTCCAGATGCCCGAAACGAGATTACCGAATTTATGGGAGCTGGGAGTCCCGATGTACAAGCAACTTTGTTCCAGACAAGTCGACGACGAAGTCGTTCGTCGCATTTCCATCGTGTTTCGAGGTGAAACAAACAAACTCTCCGAAACGTGATGTATTTTGCGTCGGTGATACAGCTCGCTCGTAACGTGAGCGTTGTCTCTACAAGACCTCGAGGAACCCGGTATGTTGTTAATACCCTTTTCTTCGTTAGTCAGTGATTTGTCTTTCAAGTTAGACGCCCTATTTATCTTCCTTTGGGTCATCGAATTGGAATGTCAAGTATCATATCTAGCTTGAGATTTTTGGTGATACGCGAAAGCGCAATTATTCTAATAGAGAGGGATAGAAGGCCAGGTGAAGTCAAACAACTATATTTCTTCGAGTCGTCCTTCACGATTTAAGGCTCAGGTGCTGTCCGGGAGTCCCCCCTTTTTATGAACAGGAGCAACGCCAGGAGTAACGCATAATTACCCCCACAGGAGCTCGAGCACATGCACTCGAAGCGCATTCCATCTCTTCGCCCCTCCCGAGATCGCCGCCTCACGAAGCCTCTCAAGAAAGATCTCGGAGCGCACACCGGGCGTACTCCGAGTCGTTCATTCATTTGCCAGCAGAAGAGCCAGTGGGAGCGCACTAGCAGCAGCCCTCCGCTTCCTCCCATCCCTCTTCCGACTCCCTCGAAGCTTTTAGGAATCGCGTCGGGAAACCTCGCATACGCCTTCGGATCCCTCGAGGAGGGCATCCCGGTCCCAGCCTGAGGGTACAGCTCAAAGTCGCAGCAGGAGTGCAAGGGCGCCATATGGCGCGCTGGCGCCTGAGTGGCTCCCGTGTATAGGTGCATCTATAAGCTAAGTTATCCTCGCTTCTCCTTCATATGACGCTGTTACTTACTGAATGACCCTCGCTCACACGAGCACGGAGGGGAAGTTCCTCCGACGAAGGATCGTGACCGCATCGCTTGACAAGGTTACCAACGATGCAATGAAATCTGCTGCTTTTGGTGCAGCGTCCCAAAGGTCGTCGTCGACATGCCCGAGTTTGACGACTAATTGCTGGTCGTGTGAGGGCAAATAGAGTGATCTGCCAATCCTCGAACGCAACGTAGCACAACTGATCCTGCCATGTTCACAATTAGATGGATCAACAAGAGAACACCCCTCTGCCGAACCTACCTGTGAACGAACGAACACTAAAGTCTAGAAACACTAATTATTGCATTCGCATGGGAGCTCGACACCCCGAAGGAGAGGGGTCGGCAACCCACTCATGGTCATTGAACCAGCCCGTTATAACCTCCAAACACAAAAGACAAAAAGATACAACCGACCACGTCGATGACGGGGAAACAGATACAGCTAAAGATATTGGATGCAAGAGAGTAAAAGTAAGATGCCGGAGAGACGTTACGTACAACAAGATGTTGCTGCGACGAAAGAAAGAGATGTGTGAGAGTTGCGGAGGGGAAGGCAGAGGGTACGTGATACGAGCTACGTGATATGTGAACAATAACAAAACAAAAAAGACGACGGCAAGTAAGAAAATATATCTGATACACGAGAGAGATCTGAATTTAAGATTTCTACCTAAAAGCACACCGATGGAGGGCAGAGGGAATAATACAGACATGATAAATAAACCAACGTCCGGTATATAGCCAGTGAACGGCATGAGCGATGAGGGCCTCGTATCAGTAAAGCCAGCGAGCAAACGTATGAGTAGATGAGATGGGTGAACGGGTCGGTGAAGTGATGACGGGAAGCAGGGTAACGGGTGTGTGAGACGGGATGATGGAGAGATGGGGGATGGGGGGAGCGCTTGACTTCTCGAGGGGGCCACAACGCGCATACGACGAACACGGGATCGCTGGTTCCAAAGCAAATATAGCGCAAGATCCGCCACCAAATTGCCGTTAAAAGTATCTTCTTTCTGCGCGGCTGCAGAGGAAGGAACAGGACGGAGAGGCGGAGGTGGGTGCAAAAGGAGTGGAAGATCTAAGCACGAGGACGGAATAAGCTCTCCCGTAGATAGCGTTGCAGATCATTAGAATATCAGCAGAGGGAGAACGCCAGCGCTACCATGACGAAGGCCTAAAGGAAGAAAGAAAGAAAGGAAAGTTATATACTGTCCAAACACTTCGCTCCGAATTTGTTTGGTAGTCAACTCACCCAAATGTCTGTCCTGGAGGCAGAACGATTGTCCCATTTCCGTTCGCGTCGAGAGTATTTCTCCAAACTGAATTACCCCACCATTTCTGAATGGAATTTTGGCCTATCGTCCCGTTCATAGGAAATTCGAGACTGTAGTTGTTTGTCGTTAAAGAAACCAAATCTGAGTACGACCAAATATCAGACGTACCAAAAGAATATGATCAGCGATCCAATAGCAACACTTGCGTCAAGAGCGGCTGATAGAACATCTAAGTAAATGTGGTCAATATACGAAGGTACGTATAGTATCAGTTGCCACTCACAATTATATTTCGCCCACCACGAGAAATGCCGCCGTCTGATAACGTATTGGAATATGAACGCAACGATCGCCCACGGCACGAAATTCACTGCTGTTGCCGGTGGTAACAACGTCGTCCCTCCAAAAATCAACGGTACACTTATTTGCAATTGAAGGAGGGAAAGTGATCACGTTAGTTACACTCATTGTGAAGAGAAATGGCGATAGATTGCACTCACTTCACATATCTCCAGAAACTATTGGGATATCTGCGCGTGAGCAACCATGTGATGACTGGGACGATAGCTCCGAGGAGGAAGAAGTACAGAAGGGCACTTGATACAGCCTGGATCAGGGGTATCCGTGGATCTTCTCAATCTGATGAACTCACTAGTAAGTCTTCCCTTTCGAGAACTGCTCAGCGGGTCCGATCAGGCCCCACAGAACGCTCGCCGTGTAAAACACCTAGGAGTTGCTTAGAGGAGACGATATTGTAGAGATAAGATGTAACCTCACCTCGGTGTCTGGACAAATGAAGTGATCCACTTGCGTCGGAGAGCAAATGTTGTCTGCAATTCTGTCAATAGAAATTCGAGAAGTCGTGTATTGGGAAAGCTTGCCGATATTTGTAAACATCCTATCCAGTCGAAATAAGAGTACTGTTGGACTATCATGCAAACGGCGGCAACTCACCAAGATTGTACTCCCAATTGCACCGTACCAGCAATGACTGTGGCCACGATTTGACACCAAAACATGGTTCTTGGAGGAATCTTCATGTAATGACCAAGTTTGAAATCACCCGCAAACTTTAGCGCCTGTGACATAGTCTAGAAGGAGTGCACATTAAAAGTCTTAAAGCGGTGGCGATGTTGATAGACTTACAATATAGCCGTAGGTTTTGAACATCATCATAGGAACAGGTCGACCAGGTAAAGCGTAGCCTGCGATGAGCTCTGACACGACGTTGAGCGTAATTTGTTGGTTCGTGATGGCTTGAATGATTCCGATGGGTATGGTGTACGCAAACGCTATTTCGATTATTAGCTTCACGGCTCAGCGCAATTGATGCCTGATGCCTACCTATAGCCAAAGCCACTACGATGGCCCACACTGGCATTTGCGTGGGCCATAGCTCAACGGTAAGGACGCCCATAGCGAACATGAGACCTGCGTAGTCGAATGAGGATTGCCCTAACGGACTCTCAAAAGAATTCACTTACAGAACACGATAAGGTACCATATGTCCGGCACTAGATCGATGTGTCAAAAAGACGCTTCACAAGAAGAAAGCGACGACAGGTTCAGACCTTGTTTGTACTTTTCCATAAGCCTCGCGTGGATATCTGGTCTCTCAACGAAGCCGCCCCCTTTACACTTAAAGCGCAACTGCTTGCGGAGATACAGCATGGTGTGTACGATCGTTGCGGAGATACTCGCGAAGCTTAGGCCGTACGAAACAGCAAACGCAGTTCTATGCCATAAGTACACGTCAACTGGATTGAACATAGGGTCGAAAGCGATTCACTTACGGGATGAACAGGGGACTGTAAGCTTTGTATTTATTCACGTCGAGATTCATCTTGTGATTCAGCACCAGAGTCGCGTTGTACACGTTGCCCGTGTTGTCGTAGGCGTAACGGGACATGATCCTAGAAGCGAGAAACGAATTGACGTCATACAAACAGATAACAATGAAACGAGTAACGCACGGCATGTACTTCGCATTCCAAACATTTTTGAACTGAGGTTGTCGGTCTTAGAACAAAGGATTCAACTCTACTTGATTTCCCGCAACTCACATATAGGATAGGCGTCACTATCCCTGTGCAAAATAATGTTAAGCCCAGCCAAGCAGCGGATTTGCAAAGACTTACAGTAGAAAAAGACGAATCCTGCAGCAACGTTGGCAGCCGACCACCCTATAAAAATAAATTCGGATTAATAATCTTATAACGTGAACTCGTCTACACGCGTCGGCACCCACATGGTGTAGCCAAGCTAACCCGGAGCAAAATCAAAGTTAGAAAACAAACGTAGGTCACACTGGTCAACACTCCACTCACGGGCTACCTATGTATGCTATCTGTGCCCAATCAAATGTTATAATCGAAAGACCCATCCCACTGGAATACCTGAAGATGAAAACACATGTAAGCTGCTTCTGTCATTAAACCTAAGCGTCCAGCTTACCCAAATAATTGCTTTACAGCCTGAGATGATAACGCAGTTAGCAAACAGGGGCAACAATCCATCCAACGAAATAATCTTGCGAAAACCGAAAGCAACTTACAGCTAGCAAATGGGAATTCGCGCGAGAAACGGTGAGTGCGATATAACCGGAGCCGGCATAATACAAGAAAAGGATCAAACCCAGTCAGTCCTCTGGTCTCCCGCGAAGTTATCAATTCCCACCACGCGGCTCACAGGAGGCTTGCGCGGGGTATGCGGGAGGTCACTCACCATTGTTGGGCACGATCCAACACACCCACGTAAACATGGATAGCGCGGTGAACAGATAACCAGGGAAGAAATCTTATGCGAAGCGGACAAATGCGTCAGTATCTCCTTTCGGTTTGAAAGGCGAGGTGAGAGTGCGTTCGGACACTGACAGTAGACAGTTCCGGCTGCGAGGGCGACCATGAAGAATTTCTCGCGCGACCAGCCGCCTCTCCTCCCCATCCCAACATACTCTTGGGAGTGCAGAGTGTTGAAGAGTGCGCACAAGACCAAGTTCGAGGGCCAAACTGGAAGAGAACCTTAGCCGCAGAATTTTGACACGTAGAAAGCATGCGTACTCATGGACGGCGGGGAAACCAAGAAACGTCGGCAGATGCCCCCAATCGAGAATCCAATGAGCTGTGTCGACATCACCAGCATCCACTGGTACATGAAGCCATACGTCTGCTTATAGTACACCCATTGTACGGCGACTATGTCAGTCTTTTCGAATTGCGAATTAGTAAATTTGTATCTGCGCCCGCTGTGAAGGACTTACTGCGTATGCTGATTTCCCGCCCATGACTGCCATGATCGCGATGATGCAGTGTTCCTTGACGTTAAATGGACCTGGGTTTAACTGAATGCCGAAGATAGTCTTCCGAGGCATGTATCTAGCCCACAATCGGCCAACGGGATAGGAGAGAAGTTGTGCCACGAGCTTTCATAAGAGGTGTGAGAAGTCCGCCCTTCTACCAATGCTCAATGACGGGAGAAAGCATGCGTACCTGCCCCACTGATGTTGAAGGCCAGCGGAAGAACATGAACTGATTAAGGCCGGGGAATATAATCGCACAAATAATCCCTAAAGTCCAGGCCCGCAGAGTGCCGGCAGGAATTTCTGGGTCGTCTGTATTTGACACAGCACATCGTACCTCAGGATAAGGGGAGTCATCCTCTACAAAGAATAATGGGCAAAAGTTCGAAATTTGGAGAGACACGACGTACCGATTCGAGCAACATCGTCTTCGAGATTTGGGTCATCACAATAGTAGTCGTCATCGTCATCATAATCTGGATCCTGCTCGAAGGACTCCCTGGTACGAATATTCTGCTGAAGCTTAACACAAATCGGTGCACGTGCAGCGCAGTGGAGACTTACTGTCACTGTAGTTGCCGAATCGCTCGCTGGCAGCTCCTCCTCGTTGTGCTCGAGGTCAAAGTCGTCCATTTTTATGCCCGCTAAGGCGACATCGTTGTGCGACACCTTCTCAGAAGTGCTGGGGTTGCGTGTAGCCCCCCTTCTCCTTATAAGCGGGCACAAGATCACGGTAATTAGCATGGATTCCAGAGGGTAAAATGGCGTCTTCATACGCACGTTCTTGAGATTATACTTCGCAACTTGAACCCGACCATGTCAGAAGCCTCCCGGCCAGAGTCTCTGCGCTACACTCAGACGTCCACCTCGACGACGTGTGGGCAGTCTCGAGGGCGATCTTTCACGAGGAAACGCGGACCTGCAGCGCTGCCGCTCGTGTGACCCTCTGCGCTGGGTGCTGCGTGGGCGAGTGCTGCGTCGACACCGGGGCGCGCGGTGTGCTTCGTCGGTCGTCGAGGTCGAGGAGAAGGAGACGAGAACGCCGTCTGCGTCGCGATAAGTGCTAAGGATAGCGAGCGCGGAGGGGGGAAAGTGGGATACCCACGTCTGCAGGATGAGAAGCCCAAGCCAAACTTTACCAAAAGTGTGCACGCCTGTCACAGCTTGAACATCCCATCCCTTTTCCGAGCGCTCAAGTCGCTGCATCCCTCCAACTGAGACCTTTTCTTGAAAGTCATGGCGACAAATTTGGGCTGTTTTCGTGGATGTTTCAACGAACAAGACGTTGGCAAACGCGATACAGTCTCAACGCGTCGACCTCGCGATGACCGCCTCTGTGCCCGAAAAGGCAAGCGATCGGGAAATTTAACGCACAGCCACATTTCCTCAATGCATAACTGCGGGCCTCTCTCGACGACGTGAAGAGCATATGATTCCTGACAAAAATCAGCAAGGAGTCCGCGGGAGTCTCGAAGCAGGAGGGGAGCAGATCTACGGAGATTTACAGATTTATCCTGCTTTAGAACATTTTTCTGTCCCTTATTTCTTGTTTGACTGTCTCTGGCGCTCAAGCTCCTTCAGGTCTTTAATGCACACACATAGACTCCGTCAGTCAAGACAGACTTTAAGTCAGGCAGAGATTAAGTGCGAAATATGGGCTTTGAGCTCACAGGCGTGGACTAAGATGATAGACGCTTCTCTGGCGTTTTAAGTGAACTCGCAGTGGGTTCCGGGCATCCGACAGCCACTAGGACAATTACATGTTTCGTATAGAGTAACCATCTGACGAGGATTAAAGCCTCTGAGGGCGCATTCTTCAGCTCTTACAATACCTTGTAAGGATTCAAATCGTGTAGAGGAAGTACTATAAATTGCAAAGACTTACAGATCTTGTTTTCAGAGCCGCCACCTTCAAGTTATAATAAGGTGAGTACACGAGGTCTTTGCTGACTATTACTGTCGCGTCAGGTGCTATCAATTCCTCGTTTTTCTACGCGTAAAAATTGCAAGTGCTATGCATCGTTGTTCCAACAAGCGATATGAGATAGTTGCGGCGTTTCAAGTAACGACCGACTCGGAGTCGGCGAAATGGTCAATAAAAAAATTTCTACCACTATAAATTTATACGAATTCTTCAGAGGTACACAGGAACTAAGCCGCCTGAAGCACTAATCGCAGGAAGCTGTGAGTGGCTTACTTTGAACTTGATAGACTGGCGGTATCGATCAGCATTGCGGGGTAGCTTCGGCGGGCGATCATTTGTGGCTATGCGGATAGCTTAGCGCTCCGGAAGTTACCGAGTCGGTTTTCATGAAAATTGCATGTCTTTCGTCAATCAAAGACGCCCCGTTTTGCTGGATTTTATTACGCGGGATGTGTCGGGATGGCGAGCAAAAGAGGATCTGTGATTGATATTTTTTGAGGAAAAAGTCCGGACATGTGGCGAATTTATGTGATGGAATGCCCAACGTGACGTACATTTGCAGCCAATGAGAGCGATGTCGGACGACCAAATGGCAAGGCGAGCTGCAAACAAGCGTCTCGCCAGCTACTTCAACATTGCCCTCCTCCTCCTCCTCCCTCCCTTTCTCCTCTCCCTCCTCCTCCTCCTCGACGTCGTCCATCGTCAGCGCTGAGCTCTTGCGACCGCGCATCAGTGCTCGCCATCAGCGTCCAAGACAACGAGCACACCCGACTCCACCCGAGGCGCCCACCGGCCGCACTGCACGCTTTTTCGTTTTCTCTTGCATCCGCCAACGCCCCGTGAGGAACCGCGTTCCTCCTTCCCGTGTCTATAATCTACAGCAGAAGCAACGATGAAAAGTTGTCTCAAGCAGCGCGATGTTGCTGCGACGTCAAAAAGACCCTGCTGCTCGCGCACGGTCTCGTTCCGTGGCCAGGACTTGGACGAGATCCATCCTGCAGATGACTGGGACAGATCCCCCGTCGATGTGAATACAAAACTGTCTTACGAGTGCGTGTTGGCCAGATCTCCTTGCTCTTCGCTATATAATACAGCGGAATGCACGCTGACGGCACGGTCCTTGCAGTGACATCCTGGAGCTCAAGCAGATGCAGATCGAAATCCGCCGTGCGTGTGCTCGCTCGCAAGGGAACGACGCCGGCCAACGTCCATTCCTCAACATCCCTATTCCAATTCTCCCTCTCCTGCCCTCGACCAGCGCACCCCCACTGTCGAAACCGCCGTCCTCGTCACCGTCCCCGTCGACTGCCAGCTCCTCGCCAACTCCCACGCTTTCGGCATTATCGGAATCGTGCTCCTCGACTTCCTTCAGCGCGTCTGGTGTTGCCTGTGGTTTGTGCAGCGACTGCATACGACGAGCGCGCTACAGCTCTTCCAGCTATGCCATGCGCACTCCGCCAGACACGCCACCCCGATCTACGCTCAAATCCATCCCCGCACCGACGCGCGCACGGAACTTCCTCTTCCTCCCTCTCCTCGAGGCCTCGCCTCCTCCCGCACCATCAATACCGGCACCTCCTCCCGTGCCTCGAGCCCAACATCGTTGGAACGCGTGTTTGGATTCAGACGTCGACCAATCCGATGATGAAAACACGAACGACGGCTGGCCCAGCGACTGGCCCGGTTCACGTCGAGCCGCTCGCCGAACGACAACCTCGCCTTCGTTTAGCACTCCACCTCAATCTCAATCACAAAAGACAGGCGCTGGCCAAGCGGAATTGTCACCTGCCACGCCCCCTTCACCCCCCGCCGAGGTAGATCGCCCAGGTTCGTCGTATTTCGCCCCTGTCACGTTCAAGGCGAATACGTCGGCGAAGGGCTCTTCAGGAACCTCTCCAACCAGAACACTTACTTCCCCTTCTGCCGGCTCCAGCAGTCGTTCCCCTACTCGGGCGGTCTCTCCGAAACTGCCGCCTTTGACGAAGCCCGCATTCGATCTGTACCCGCCAAATTCTCCTCCCTCTCCTCCCTCTCCTACTCTGGATGGTTCAATTTTAGATTTGCGGAAGTGCTCCTTGGAGGCGAACACAAATCGTCCCAAGCCCAAGCAGTTCAAGTTCGTGCCACTCGCATAGTACCTTATCCATAAACCCGTAACCTCGCATCTTCTATTTCTCGTCATCTCTTCTATTTCTTTTACTACTCATACACATTACAGCTCTCCCTGCATACCGGACAATCACGCCTCAAACCCATACCTACACTCCTTCCCTTCTTCTACCCCATCTTCTCTTTTCGTACATTACACGGATTGTATACTTATGGCATCATGTATTGTTGTTGTATGAGTCGCACACACTTCCCTTCTTACGCATGCTTTGCCTCTATATAGATTTCATTTTTCGGATATCGAAATGTGTGTGTTTAAAAGAAAGAGAAGACAGCGCGGAGGTAAATGTATTCCAAGATGTATGGATATGATACAAATGATGAATGTGTTCAATATGTACTGATGAAAGCAATGATAAGAGGACGACAGGCGAATGCAGAGAGTAAAGGCAACCTCTTACCCAGGGGAAGTACAGACTTACCTTGGGGCCCCGAGCTATGACGAAAAGACGAGAAAATAATATTATATTAGCCGAGAAATAAGATTTGATCTTACCAAAATAAGACATGTTATAAACAAATACAAAGCTAGATGTTTACGTGAGCTCCCCAAGGATAAGTCTGTACTACCCCTGGCGAAAAAGTCTTTGTCAGCAGCCCGCTCGCTGTATGGCTAACAAGAGCAAACACCCCGCACGTCGAGTGTGCGTGGGATACCGACCACATCCCTTTCGGGATGCTTGCCCCGCCGTTTCCCTACGACGTCGCGGCAACCACACTGCAATGCACTCGAGCGGTCATTC